>CAKNYM010032749.1:0-18740 GCA_932195095.1 Andricus curvator
ATACCGTCGCCACATTTTGAGCCAAGACATTCCCGATGATAGTTGCAGAGCGTGTCATGCACACCCCGAGCATCTAGGACACATACTATCTAGTTGTCCAACTCATGCGGGAACGACCTACATCCAAAGGCACAATGCGGCACTAAGAGTGCTTTATTACCATCTCTGTCACTCTTATGGCATTAGCCCAAATACCTCTCCGCTAAACGCTCCTAGAGAAATAGAGTCAATTGTCGAAAATGAGAGGTGCCGCATATACTGGAACTTCATATTCTCGACAATTGTTTCTGTTGCGCACTCGAGGCCTGACATAGTTCTCCTTGACTTCGAGAAACGAACCATGTTCGTTATCGAATTTTCGGCACCAGCTGACAAAAACGTCACAGCCAAGGAGAAAGAAAAGAAAGAGAGGTATAAAGACCTTATAAGGGAGTTGCGACGGTTATACCCGGAATATTCTGTTAAGCTAATCGTCTTGATCATCGGCGCTCTTGGAGGTGCCAAGGTTTCACTGGTTAATAGCCTGAAAAGCATCCCTGCGTGTCAAAAAAATGCTGAGACACTTGCGGGGAAAATGCAGAAGGCGGTCGTCCTTGGGTCGCTCCGTGTCCTCAGGGTGCACGAGACTTTTGCCGGACCATCGTATTGAGTTCGTCGCAGACTGTAACCACCTATCTCACGGTCGTGAGACGTGGTTACAGCTGAAATTTTACCGCGATTTCGCTGGGAGCGGCTGCAATTTTTCAGATTAGCACCCGCTCCCGGCGAAATCCTGCGGTTGCCCTTATGACAAACTTTTAACTATATATATGTGTATATATATATATATATATATATATATATATATATATATAAAACCATTTCCCTTTCAGGGTAGGCGTGACACTACCCGATTCGGGTAGTGTTTCTAGGTTTTTCCTGTAGTTATAAATAACTAAAAGTGTGGGCTTGGAAAAACTTTGAATGAAAGGCATTTACAACTTTTTCAATAATTATTATATATATAATATAATAATAATATAATATAATTAATATGATACAGCATCATACAATATGATGCAATATAATACAATATGATACAATATTACACACTATCACACTATATGATACAATATGATACCCTATCATGCAGTATGATGCAATATGATGCAATATTATACAATGTGATGCAATATGATACACTATCATACTATAAAATACAATATGATACAATGTACTGTAATATTATGTAATATGATACAACATGATGCAGTATAATACAATATCATACGCTATGATATAATATGATATAACCTAATACAATTTGATGCAATACGATACAATACAATGTGATACAATATAAAACAATATGATGCAATACGATACGATGTGACACAATATCATACACTATGATACAATATGATACGATATACAGTACGCCGAACCAAGTTACACCATGATACACTATGATGATGCACTATGATTCTATATGGTACATTATGATACATTATGATACACTATGATAGTCTATGATACTCTATTATAAAATAGAATACAGTATGGTGTTGGAAAAATCGTGCATGAAGACGTAGGTAACGGTTGCAATTAGCCACACTTGCAACTGAAACGTGTCATTGTCAATGTTCAAGGTCAGCAATCCCTGTTTACCACAGTTATAGTATTATATGTGTCAGCGTATAAATATAGTACTGTTATATCCCCAATATAAAAAAAAATCCTCCTTTAAACAAGGTAAATAATTTTTCTAAAAAAATAAAAAACGATATTGGTAGGTTATGGTAGGTGATGAAAGATTCTTTAATTGGGCAATCGATGCGTCTCGAAGACGCACATAAATACATCATATACATTACTGTTGTATTCCCAATATTAAAAAAAAATTCCTCAAATCAAGAAGATAAACAATATAGTTTTTAAATTTATAAATCGGTATTGTTAGATCATTAGAGGTCATAGAAGGTTCGTCAATAGGACATTCGTCGTTTCTCGAAGACGCGAACAAACATGCCAGATAGAGTACTGTAGTATTCCTAATATGAAAAATTTTCTCATCTAAACAGAATACACAAATTTTTTTGAAACTTTATAAATCGGTACTGGTGGGTCATAAAAGGTTCGACAATAGATCGATCGATTCGTCTCGAAGATGCGAACAAATACATTACATATTGTTGCATTTTAAATATCAAACAAGTTTTTCTCATATAAACAGAATGAACCATTTCTTTAAAACTTCATATATCGGTACTAGTGGGTCATGAAAGGTTCAGCAAAAGGTCGATTGATGCATCTCGAAGACACGAACAAATACACTAGATGAAACACTAGATAATACATTAGATCTAGCTCAAAATCCTTTCAGACTCGGGTATCAATCGGAGCTACAATTCATTCAAATTTCATGATCATAGCCCTATTTGTTTTCAATCTGTCAACGTTAACCCATGCCCCCGGGCTTTATAAATTAAAATAGGGATTTAAATGTGAGAAGCTCAGTTTTCGAAAAAATTGAGAAAGTACGTACTTGTTATAGACTTTTTGTAAATTAAAGTTTGGTCACCTCCTAAGAAATGTTGATGGAATAATTTACACCCAATAATTTTTATTTTTGTCGCCAACAATCCCCTTGCATTGGACCCAGAAAATGCCCCAAAAATGCATTTACAACTTTTTCAATAATTATTATTTGTTCAAACTATTTTTTCTCGCGTCTGAATCTTGAAAAGTTATTACTTTTTAGGATAAATTCTACATTTGAGGAATTTCAAGAATAATATTTCTATCTTAACATATTTATTAATTATTTAAACAATTTTAATTTGTTCAAACAATTTTCCCCCTGTTAATCGTGCAAAGTCTTTTCTGCAATTAATGACGCAATAACGAAAGCTAAAAGTAATATTTTTTGTTTAGGATATTTGGTAATTTTTTTTAACAATTTGTATTTTTTAAAAGTTATCTTTTGCTGAAATAAATGACACAATTACCGAGTTAAAGCAGTTAATGAATTTTTAGACTAATATTCATTGCGGAAGACTATCTTGAAATTATTTAAACTATTAATAATCATTCACTAGCGCCTTTTCATAGGAAAGGTGAAGAACATTCTTGTTTTTTTTTAATGTTTTACACGATTTGGCTTATAATGAAGTATTTTCTCATTTCAGAACATATACCCTCATTGTTAAAACATTAATCATTTTTTTACTATCTTTCACAAACAATATTTCTTTTAACATTCATTACCTGTGACATTAATTGCAGAAAATAATAACTTTCATGATTGACAAGTTGAAAAAATTGTTCTACAAATTATTACATAAATTATCGCATGTCCTAAACAAAGAATATTATATCATAATAATAAATTCATTATATTAATATTATATTATTGTTACTTTTAACTATCGTTAATTGCGTCATTAACAACAGCAAAAAAACTGTTCACGATTAACATGGAAAAAATTGTTTAAATAATTACTAAATATGTTAAGTTAGAAATATTATTCATGAAATTCGTCAGCTGAAGTGTTTGTTCCAAAAACTTTTCACGATTTACAGGCGAGAAAAAAATTTTTTAAACAAATAATAATTATCTGAAAAATTGAAAATTAGCTAAAAATACCTGTAAACCTGTGAATTATTGAATATGAATATTTGATTTTTTTAAATTCCAAAAATACCATCTTTAGCATGAATTTTACATATAACTGATATTCTGCATTTTTGGGGCATCTTCTGGGCACAATACAAGGGGGTTGAGGGCGTTAAAATTACAACTTATGGGTTGATATTATTCCGTGAACATTTTTAAGAGGTGAACAAACTTTAATTTACAAAACGTTAATAACAAGTACTTCTTTTACCATTTTTTTCAAAAACCGAGCCATTCCCATTTGAAAACCCATTTTAATTTCAAAAACCTGGGGCGAGGGTAATGTTGACCGATTTAAAAAAAACTGGGGATTTCTTTTTCCTGAAAACGAACAAATTGGCACTGATCGATCACCAAAAATCTAAAGTCGAATTTTTGGACAATCCTACTGTATACACCGTCTTAATTATAAAACAGATTTTTCTGAAATATTTACATGTTCAATAATAATAATCAATTATCAAATAAGACTACCTTTAATATTCCGACCACAAAATGAGAGTAATAATAAAATTGACAAAAAACTGAAAATCTTCAAACTGAATTTTTAAAAATTGTAAAGTTTCAAAACGGAAAAGTTTAAATGGCAATAATTTGTTATTTGATACCTTAAAAATAGAAAAGTTTGAATCAAAATCTAAAAATGAATGGTTGAAATTTGCGGCACTTAAAATTCAAGAGAATAGAATATTTAAAATAAGCAACTTGATGTCGAGGCAAGATAGAAGTGAATTTGTATGTATCTTCTATTTAAAAATACTTTACAGATATGCTTAAAAGATTGATTTTTTTTTATTTTTCATCTTTCTAGACACTCCAAGAAATTCATAAAGAAATAATTAGGTTACATATACAAAGCGATACCATCGCTTCAAAAATTGCATCTAGCCACCGGGACATCTAGTCGCCAGACGTAGTCCCCAGCACTTTCAGTCGTAGAAACTTTACGTTATAAATCATAAAAAAATCATAAGAGACTAAAAATATTCAACACCATTATATATATAGTTAAAAGTTCGTCATAAGGACAACCGCAGGATTTCGCCGGGAGCGGGTGCAAATCTGAAAAATTGCACCCGCTCTCAGCGAAATCGCGGTAAAATTTCAGCTGTAGCCACGTCTCGCGACCGTGAGATAGGTGGTTACAGTCTGCGACGAATTCATACTATGATCCGGCAAAAGCCTCGTGCACCCTGAGGACTCGGAGCAACCCAAGGACGACCGCCTTCTGCATTTTCCCCGCAAGTGTCTCAGCATTTTGTTGACACGCAGGGACGCTTTTGAGGCTATTAACCAGGGAAACCTTGGCACCTCCAAGAGCGCCGATGATCAAGACCATTAGCTTTACAGAATATTTTGATTATAACCGTCGCAACTCCCTTATAAGGTTGTGAAAAAAATCGCTCTAGTTCCGCTGGGATTCGAACTCCAGGTATTTAAGATTTCGGGTCTGATGCTCTAACCAACTAAGCTAGAAGATTTTCTTCACAATCCCTACAAGCTGAATGTCGACGTCATTCAATGTACTTGCAAGATTAATTTTTAATCATTCGGTTATTTTCTTCAAATCCCAAAGGTCTTGAAACTCGTGTCGGTCGTTCGGCAGAACAGCTGTTATCTCAAAGCGTCCTTTTGTCTTGGCTACCAGCTTCCTACTCTCGCCAGTAGCAACTGGATATGCATCCAACATAGTGACGTCTCCAATAAAGTACGAGGGAAATTTGAACCTGCGAATATTGAACCACCTTTTCTGTCGTACTTGCTCTTTATCCGTGGATGACTACGCAGCAGACCTTAATTCCTACAACTCAAGCTGATTCAGTGTTTCTTGAATCGCCGCAAGTACCTTTGCATCAGTCATAATACTGTTGGTAGGACAGTTGATAAGCGCTCTGGACCTTTTTTACTGCAAGTGAACAAAAAACTGAGTGCAGTTTCACTGGCCAAGCGAGAACAATCCACTTCGTTACTTAACGAATCGACTATGTGGATGCTTTGGCATTTGTTTCTGCTTAGCCATCCACAATCCATGCCACAACGACTTGGCTCGAACGCCTACATCAAATTCTGGGATTGTATCAAATAATATGGTAATGCACGCTTATCATGTTAATATTAACGCCACGCTGTAAACATACATTTACAACATGCCGTAAACTTAAAAAAAAAAGAGCAATTAAATTCATACCAGAATCACAACATACCTGGACAAATCCCTCTCAGCATGAGAAACGCGGCGTTAAAACAGCCAAAAAATATTTCTCTTAACCATTGCTGTGATCGAATGTGCGCTAGTAAAAAAGTTAATTTCGAAAGAGGGCGTAGAACCAGCGTTCCGCTCTGATTTGACGAGATGATTGGTCACTAGTCAATCATTTTATTAATTCAATAGAAAATTTCAGTAAACATTTCAAGAATACCTGACGCAGTGTTTTAAACTTATCGAATTTGTTAGCCGAAAAATCAAAATAAATATATACTGCACAGCTTGCGAACAATTTATGAGCTGAAAAAAAAAAACAAACATAACCTCCTCAGCTGATAAAGACTTGTTGGTGTATATTATTTTAACTTTTTAATATTGTTTTCCGCCCCTCAGCTCCGCAGGGGTTTTACCCCGGTCCCCGCTGGGGCTTCGCATCTAGAGCTCGGCCTTTCATTCGAATTTCCATGCATTTATCATGAATGGAGAGCGGATTAGAACAACTGTGAAGTTAGCTGACGAGAGCCTTTCGGTTGTCCCAAGCGGAGAATCACGATTAGACACTCATTTGTTCTAGGTGGGTTGCTGTCTAACGCATTTGATTCTATTGTATTAGGCAGCAACCCATCTAGAACAAATGAGTGTCTAATCGTGATTCCCCACGTGGGACAACCATACGGCTCTCGTCAGCTAACTAGGGATGGGTAACGCTCGGTGAGAATCTATTCCTCGATTCCGCCAGATGCGTCGATTCCGAAGAATCGAAGAATCGAAGGCAGGAATCGATTCTTCGAAGGAATCGGAATCAACTTGGCCATCCCTACAGCTAACTTTACAGTTGCTCTAATCCGCTTTCTGATCATATAAATAGTAAGTGATACCTATGGAAACTGGGACTTTACAAGAGTAAATTGCTTTAAGCACGAAACGTAGTCAAGTGGAGGCGCTGCTGACGCTCCACTCGACTGCGGCTCATGCTGAATAAATTCCACTCATGCAATATCCCTGTTTTACCACTTGCATTGAAATATACTATTGTCCCATTATATTACCAAACTTTGAAACTGAATTTTTTGACACGTACTAAATTAAAAAATTTTCCAAAACACTTTTTGTCCTAAATTAATTGTAGGCGTTTTTTTCTGGGTAGATAAAAAGCTACTGAAACATAATATTATTTTAAAAAATCCCTATATTTCATGTTACAGAATCAGGAAATGTTTGGTCTCGTCCTCTTCAGCATCCATCTGACCAGGATGAAAATAACTATGATGCCTATGAAAGGAGCATTAATTGTTGGTATTCAGAAAAAATTCAAAATTTAATTTCTTGGACAATTACTAGTAGATTCCGAATTTGGTGTAATTTAATAGTTCTAAGTTAAGTATTTGCTGAAACCTTTGAATTAATTAACGACTATATTTTTCTAACCCGAACAGCTCAACAGCCAGTCGATCTTAATAATGGTGATTTAATGTTCCGCAATGGAAATCTTTTTGGAAGATTCGATGGTCAGAAATGGATTCAACTGCATAAATCTAGCAAAATCGGTAATTTAAAAACTAAAACGCGATCTAGAACAAATATTATAAGAAGCGTTCTTTTGAGTTCGCCCCTGTGGTATTTTATAAAATGGATTTTACTCGAAGTAAAATTTATATAGGGGCTCATGTTAATATTAACCGACCCTGCTCTAATTTTTAGTATACATCACATGTTTAAATTAATAAAAAATTGTTGCAATTCAGAAAAGAATTCAAACTTTAAATTCTTGAACAATTATTAGTAGACTCAAATTCTAATATAATTTAGTAGTTCTAAGTTAATAATTCTTTTTAAATATTTTAATTAATTAATGACTATATTTTTCTTAATGGATCAGGTGAGAAAATCGAACCTCAACCCGGTGATGTAGTGATACGCAGTGGAGGTCCTATTGCAAAATATGAGAATAATATCTTTCGCCCGTATCGTCTACAGGTCATCATACCACGAAGAGAACGACTTGTAATGTTTAGCCCGCTTTGAGAGTACTCTCTACATGCAATAAAAATTACATTTACGTGGTAAGATTTACACACAAGATTGGGTATGATTAAGACATCAACTTTAATGTATCTCCTTTCGTTTCGATGGAAAAAATTCTAATATAATCAATAAAAAAGATTAGCATGGACACGATTTTTTCGTTGATAACCACATTATTAAAACTTTTAATTTCCCTAAAGAGGATTTACTATTGGCACACCGCCCCAATACGAAGTTTTTAACTCACGCCATTAAAAAAACGGGCGCAGAATAGCGTAGGTCTACATTCTGGATATGTTAGGGATATGAGAGAATTTGTGTAAGTTCATCTCGAGGAATGGTGTTAATTGTTGGACCTCGTCCAAATTGATTAAAATTTTTGAAAAATCATTTTTATAATGCGGTTTCAGTTCTTTGACGCCCCTAGAACAATATATTTTCTTAAATGATATACAAATTGGCCACAAATTGGCTAATATCTCAGGATGTCATGTCATGCAAGCAAGCCTCGTGGAGAAAAGTTTCATGTACCTTCAGATAGTACCCTGGATCTTCCTTTTATTTTTTCAGCTCCAAGCAATATTACTGCGGAAGCAGTATGCCACCAGACCGAAGGAGATTGACCAAGGCAATATTTAATTCATCGAATTTATGTGAAAACAATTCTAAAGATTTAATTATTTATAAAATTAATTTACATTGATGGGACTTTTAAGGGCATGCCATACTGTTACTTGTGATGCAAGCCATGTAAGTTACTCCGGGCTTATCTCAATAATAATTTTTTTTTTTAATTAAAAAAATTATGTTAAAAAAAAAAATTAAAAAAATATAAAATTATAAAATTATGTTAACCAACAGCCATACCACGCTGAAAAAACCAGTTCTCGTCAGATCACTGAAGTTAAGCAGCGTTGGGCGCGGTTAGCACTTGGATGGGTGACCATTCGAGAAAACTGAGTGCTGTTGGCACATCGTGGGTGTGGTGAGCCCACACTTGTAGTTATTTACTACAAGTTATCAACCTAGAAACACTACCCGAATCGGGTAGTGTCACGCCTACCCCGAAAGGGAAATGGCTTAATGGTATATATATATATGTCGGTAAAATAGGAAATGAAAATATGTATGATTGTGGAGAAAAAGCCGGATAATCTTATATGGCTCATAGGTTTACGTCCATATACAAAAGGGCCCTGATGATTGGTTTAGATTAAAATATAGGGCTACATACTCTCTTAAACTGAACCAGTGAAATTGTCACTGGTTGAATCAGTATTTTGAATTATCACTGGTGAACCAGTGATTTTTCTACTTTGACTGGACGAACCAGTAAGAGATTCAACTAAAATAGCACTACTGATTCTACCAGCTACGCCAAATGATAAATTGAACCAGTGATATAGCGCTCCACGCGGGCAAGACATGAACCTCCAGTCGTCTGGTACGCGCGCGTCGTTGATCAGGTCTTTGGTATTTCTCGAGTGAAAACGAATCTTATTGTGTACAAGTGTTTGTTTTATAAATATTTGGTGCCTGTCTGCAATGAGCAGGGGATATAATATCTTTCGCTTGATAGTGGGAGGTCCCTGGCCATAGGTTTGACTTTGAGCAACGCGACACGTTAACATAACGACGGGTCTTTCCACAATCAGGCGCAACATATTATATCCCATTATATTGCAGCCCGGCCTTCATTTATTGTTGTGAGGATAAAGTGAGGTTTTTAAAATTTAATTTTACAACTCTTACCACAAAAGTGCGATGAATGATAAGTGCCATACCTAAACAGCTGACAGGCGAGAAGGCGTACGACCAGGTGACTACTGGTACTGAGAAACCAGTGAACCTCACTGATTAAACCAGTGTCGGAACTTCACTGAATGAACCAGTGAATGCTCACTGATTGTCAGTGACACACTTCTGGCTATTTCAACCAGTGAGATTTCACTGGAAATCAGTGAGATTTCACTGGTTCATTTTAAGAGAGTATATAGCCGGAGAAATTCTCAGAATATTAAGTCCAGATCAAACCCTTTAGTTTGACAAACGAGTCGCCGGAGCATTTTTTAAGTTAGAATTTCGAAAAAGCGCTTTTTGGAAAAAAAGCATCTAAAGTTGGCGAAGGCCATAAGCGAACATGATATATATCTGTTCTTTTTGCCGTAAGTCTCGCCGTAATGACCTGTGAAATGTCAAGTCTTCTACTTTGTTTTCTGTTGTCTTAAGTTTCGCAAATCTTCAAGATTCCCGATAAAAAAAGTACTGACTCGTTTAAGATTTTTTTCTGATTTATTGTTAATTGTCCTAGAAAAAGGCCAACGGCGATACCACGCTGGAAACACCAGTTCTCGTAAGATCACTGAAGTTAAGCATTGTTGGGCGCGGTTAGTACTTGGATGGGTAACCGTTCAGGAATACCTGCGTGCTGTTGGCCCGTCGTGGGTGTGGTGGGCCCACATTGGTAGTGAATATCCACCTAGAAACACTACCCGAATCGGGTAGTGAGGCAATGAACTTTCGAGTTCGAACTGCTAATCAATGTATGTATGTATGTATGTCCTAGAAAAAGTTCTATAGTATTTATAAAAAGTAAGTCGCTAATGATTACAGATTTTTTCTCATGTTCCGCCACTTTGGAACAAATTCGGTAATTCCGCAAGTAGAAGTTCTTTCCGTGTAGTAGTTTTCTACTAATCGTTAGCGTTAGACTCCTCTCTAATTGAAATAATAAAATTTCACTCATTCAGATTTAGAGATTATACCTAATAATTTATTTCTATTAATTTGCATACTCTCTTCAAATAATTAAATTCAGTCATTATACTTTGGGATCGATTATTATTGATTGAAATTTTTATGCGGATTCAAAAAGGAAACAAAATTTTAAAAAAATCAAATTTAAACAAATAATTTGTTCAAAATATTTTGTTTTTGACACATTCCATTTAAAAAGACTTAACTTCGCTCAACTTCGCTAATCAAACGAGAAGCCTGAAACAATTCTATTTGTCCAAATGCACATATTCTGATCAAAATTAAACCTAGATAGGTAAAAAGTTACGATATGAACAATTATATGCAATAGAGCGGGTATAAACCGACACGAAGTTTTTCATTTTTTCATATTTATCGAATTTGTTGCTTTTCATTTTTATCGTCATATAATTCACAGCATTTGTTTTAATAATACCAAATCACCTCACTTCTGAGGCTTGTATTCCGCCGCTCCGTTACGTCCAGTTCTCCACCGAAGAACTTCTCGGAATAATTTTTATCTAGAATAGCGGACAACACACCATAAATTCGTTCAAAATTTGTATTCTCCATCTTTAGCCCCAAGAGTATTCAGAGGAATGTACGGTCCGCCTCCGCAGGGGTCCGCATGCGTTGATTCATGGTGAATCTATCGATCTCCAGTGAGTTGTGTGAGCAGGAGTGTGTTGGGTTTATCTAAACACTACAATAAAATACTACAATCACTGTACACTAGATTTATTGATACGGTTGGCAAAAGAGATACAGACATGAGAATGCTAGGATTCGAATGAACAGGAAGATAGCGAGCGAAAGCGAGCCACATGAAACAGAAAGCTGAAGGCATATACTCAATTTAGATGTAGGAGGCAGCACTATAAAGGCGTCTAAGGATCACCTGATAAATTCAAAATAACATCAAGACTTCCCCTCGAGACGATGTCGTCCTTTTTAAGATGATCTCAAATTTGTTTCGGTCTTGGTAACCCTTTAGTTAACACATCGGCAATTGAATCAAAAATCCTCGAAGATAAATGGTTTACTTGGCAGCTTCCGCCAGTCCCATGTATTCCGCTTCCGTCGATGACAGGGCTACGGTTTGTTGCTTCTTTGAATCCCAAGAAACTGCAGCATTTTGCAGAATGAAGGCATACCCTGTATAAGAACGTCGGTCTGTTAAGTAGCTGGCCCAATCTGCATCGACGTAACCACTGAGAGATGCTCTTCTCAGCTCGTAGATGAGTCCCATATCGGCAGAACTCTTCAAATAGCGTAACACACGCTTTACCGCAGTCCAGTAACTTGTCCAAAATGACCGTCACCAAAACACAAGTTTTGATGCGCCGAAATACGGACGGGTGAGAAGACAGGCTTATCCGCACGACCCAAGGTAAGCGGGTTATGGATTGACTTCTTAGAGTGTCTTCCGTTTGGAGGAAATGCTTGCTTTTACGTCTGCCTGAAAATATAATTTCTTATTGTTCTGAACTGCAGATGGTGGCCTAACTCCGAGCCAAAGCTTGACCACACGCAAGAAGATCCGGAATATAACCGAAGAGCTCGTTAGACTGGACACTTTTGGATGCAAATGATTTGCATCTACGACTCGTGACAGGATGTAAACTGGTACGGCTTCGGGCTGATTAGAGACTCTGAAAAGATCACGCGATGAAAGTTTTGTGACAGGCTTGAGAGACGAGTAGATCAACAACATTTACTTTTTATTCAAATAATTTATTATGCTGAATCGTGTTTTTGGTTTAACTTTCTTGCAATACAAATTTTAAAATTAATTTACTTCTGTCTTAAGCATTCACATTTCACACGTACGCTGATGCATTTGTGCGTACCGCTATTTCACGTATAGTTCAAGAATAATGGCAATATTCGCACAACATCGTGAGATATAAAGGTTCTAAGGTTCTAAGGTGACAAAAGTTGGCATAGTTTTGAGTAAATTGCCTATAATAACCCGATAAATTTTAAACATTTTCGATAAACTCGCATTTATCGGGCCGGATTTTAAAATTTGTTATTTCAAGTCTTTCTAACAGTCGATGAACTTTCAAGTCATGTTTCTCAAGAATTTCAAAGTATATTATTTTGTCATCCAGTTACATGAAAACTTCATATCCTTGCATCACTTTTAGAACGGTGTCCATGAGACGATGAAATGTTTTTTTGTGCGTTTTTCATTCCCTTAGATATCCTTAGATATTGAAGGTGACCAAGGTGTGTTGAAAAAGCTGTCTTGACCCGGTTGGCAACGTGTTTTTCAATTTGGTGTAACCCGCTTGCCAGGTCAAGCACAGAGAAATAGTGGACCTAGCCCAGTTGACTCAAAGTATCAGTGATGCTCAGTTTTGGATAAGCATCGCGCCATAACTTTTTCATGCTATTAATACACCTAGGTAAGTTATATGGTGACTTGAAATCTTCAATGTTTCCGCTGCCATACTGGTTCTTCACTTGGATGTACCGGTAACCAGATGCTTCCCGAGGATACCGATAGGGCTTTTCAGCAATGATATTTTTATCCATTGTTATGTTTATATGTTGAATCTTATTTGTGCAAACTAATTTCTCGTTCCGCAGATGAAATACGCCAGGATAGTCTCTGACCCAGTTGATAACTACTTCCTGCTTTTCTGTGGTAAAATGAGAAATATAGAGACTCTTTATGACTTGTTCAATGCGATCCTTGAGAATCTGTGAATGAGACATTAATCCGAAGAGACATAAGAAGCCATAGAAACACGAGAGCTTGCATGGAAAAAGCATGGACGTGAAGGAAGCTAGAGTAGTATACCAGGACAGAAAAGGGTGGCGACAAATAGTTTGTAAACAGAGTGACAATAGAGTGAATGACGCCTGAAACAAAGACCTTGGATACTAATGGGCCCAAGTCCATGTTTGTCCTTCCAAATCAAAACACCTGTTTTGTTATATTTAACCAAAATGTAGTAAAATTATTATATTGGAGCCTCGAAAATTTGAGGTTTCAATTTTTAAAATGTTTTAAAGGACACTATTTTAATTTATGCTATTTATAAATGTTTCAACAATAAAAACAAACAACAAAATTTGGTTCACTCCAAAAATAAAGTTGTTCTCTTGGAAAATAACCAAAAATTGAAATGTCTTGGATAATTTTAAAAAATATCACTACAGGTTATGTATTACCTTGAAGAAGGCCTGCAACAAGGTCGAAACGTACGTTGGTTTAAATTAAAATTGACGAATAAAGCATGATTCTTGACAACTGAATCTACTATTATTATTTTTACTGGACCGTATGACCAAAATAACAAATTCTTATATGAATTGACTTCATTAGAATTGAATCAACTCGGAAGTAATTCAATAGTGAGTCCTTTCACGAACGTTAACACCGCGAACTTTATCCGGAAAGTTACTCTACGACGACCGAAAGTCTCAGCCGAAGGAACTTAGTACAAGACTCGATGATTCGTTACTTAGTTCACGAAGACTTGATGCACGCGATTCGTATATCGAAGTTGTCAGTATGACTGCCAGGAACGTAAGACAATTGACAGGGATGTCTCTGGGGTTTATATATGATGGGTTCTCCATGTTAGGGGCAGTGGCGATGAATATGTGCCGAAAGTCACGTTCGAACTTTTGAATTTGGCAGGTTTGTAACTTTTGAAATTGGCACGTTTCTAACTTTTAAAATCGGCATCTTCCTATTGATAATATTACCCGTATCTAGTCCCGCTCAATGCTTATACATATCAATATGTTTGGTTACATTATTATCAAACTGAGAGCGAGGCTAGTGTGTGACTAATAATATTGAGCGTTGAATGATTTACGCTAGTGTGTGTTGAGTTACGCGAGCGGCCCATATGTAAATTCCCTCTGCTGACACTCTCGGTTGCCGATTACCTCATATTTTGCTCTTTCAGGAATATGAATTCTAGTACCAACTTAATTATGTGCAATGTATCTAGTCATACACTTTCGGTTACCGTGTGTCTGCCTATTTACATACTCATTTATCATCGTGCTACGTTGTACATTGTGAGGTGACTGATGTGTTACATATGGCATTAAATTATTGTATAAGTTTAAACATATGCATGTACTTATATTCTACATCTACATATTTGAGTTTTTCGATATTGTTTATGTTTCGGATTATTAGGAATATGCATACATTCGTGTGTTATTAAATGTACTTAATTATCTTATAGCGGTAGATTCTGCAATTACAATCTCTCATTAACCGAACATGGTTAGGTTTACAGTCGGATGTGTTAATTATGTGCTTGATTAAATATATGTATGAGGAAATTGTCTCTTTGTTTTCCTCACAGTGATGCGGGTTGCGTCTAAGTAGGTGTTATGTACAATTTTAAAATTCGGGACGTAACAGTCCTCCCTTCTTAAAATCATCATCGTCCTGGATGAAAGTTTCTTTGGGAAAAACAAACGACAATTGTTCAATGCTTGGTGTAAGACTCCGATGGATAGAGTATTTAATTTTGATTGTACTATTTCCCATATAAGAATTTTATTGATGAAACTAATCCGATTTAATATTTATTACGGTTAGGATCGAGTACATTGGCATCAATAATGCTTAATTTTTTATTCGAATATTGAAAGTTGAACTGCCAATGTTCTTGCTCCATGTGTTGTAAAATTAATTTATATTCTAATCTTTAAAATTACTACATTCATTTGTACTGATATATTCAACATTTTTTTTGTATTTTAAATGTAAAACTTGGTATATTATATATTATATTTTAATCAGATAATTTTATCAAAGTAGTGTCAATTAATGAAACGTGATATATAATTGATAAAATATATATAATATACAAGGGCGTTAAATTAAAAATATTCATTTGAGGCAGATAACTAGGAAAACTTACCTCTACGTTTTACCTTTGCGTTAAATACTAACATTTTACAACAATTCTCTAAAACCTGGTAAATCGATTGCACACATGCTTCAGGCGATATTTTCTTCCATTTGGATCTAATTCTATGTTGATGTTATTCCGATTTGTTTGAAATAAATGACATATCTACAATATTTAGACGCCATATTGTGGATGTGTCGTTTCTTCTTTGCAGTCATGTTACATCTCTCGTGCGGACGGCCATAATGAATGGTGACGTCACCGTGTGGAATTGTGGTTCCGTTCGTCTTATCCGTTTCTCAATTGCCATTTTGTCGGAGCGTTGTTATCTAATACAATAGAAAGTATAATAATACTCTAGTTAAATTATTAGTTACGGGTATTAATTATAGTGACTCTGATGACACCTCGCATGAAAACAGCATTTTGTAGAACCGAGTGACAAAGAGTTATTTCTTTTCTTAACCTACCTAATGAATTTTCTCAGCAAGTAAAATTATTTCTATTATCAGTTCTTGATTTCTTGATTGCTTGGGTAAAATTACTCACTTACACCTTTTCTTACCAAGAGCACACAAGATAGAATTTTTGTTTCCTTATGCCTTATCAAAATATGGTGTTTAAAACTCTTGATTATGTTTGCGTTAGAGGAATAATTATGTTAAGTATGTAATAGTAATTTTATAGTAATTGTATAATAATTTATAATATGTATATATTAGTTTTATAGCTTTTTATGTGGTTCTTTAACAACAACAGTTTGCCCTTGAAGCTTCTGAAATGTTGATGAAACCTTTATCCATATTGGATGGAATTTGTGATTGATGATAATTTGTGAAGGTAGAATTTGAGAATGGTAGGATTTCTGGGCAAGGGAGTCAGTTGGTCTGTACAGAGTTGAATCTACAGATCTTCTTCTATTGCCATTCAAATATACCTTCAGAATGTTTGATTGGTTGTTTTCTTGTGTTGAATTATTGATGGTAACATGGCTTTCCATCGCCATTTTCTTCGGAGTGTTCTCATCTTGTTGAAGGCGTTCCCTTTTCGGTGACGTCTTATCAGGATAGGATTGCATTTCATATATGGGGCAGCGATAATGAATGATGACGTCATGCATGCACATTTTATGCACTCACATTTTATGTGAGAAGTGGCCATAATCAGATGGTAACTTCATCATACGAAGTTTAATGTACAGCTTTCCTCTAAATTGAATTGGAGATTCTTCTTCCGGTGGAAACAGCCTCAAGGAGTCCAAGTACCAGGATGACGCAGTATGATGTCATGTTCTGGTTCCATAGTATTACCTTTTCGTGTCAAAAAAGTATCTTGACTGGAAAAACTTTGGAATTTTATCTTCCGTCCTCCCTTCTTAAAATTGTTCGTCGTCCTCGATGAAAGCGTAGAAGGTGTTGTCTTCATAGTTTTGTTGTATATCAAAACAAGGGTGCGAAATCTGTAGTGTAGACCACTCAACACTTGAACAGCTTGTCCGAGTGATTACATTTTCTTTCTTCCTGAGAATTTTGGCACTGACCGAATGTAGGAATTAAGAAAATCGGGATAACTAATCGGGAAAATTCATCAATTTTACTCGATCACATATATTTTTGAATATTTCAAAGTCTAACTAAAAGTTTTTGTTGTTGCTGTATTAACTTGTTTGATATTTCATTTATTTGATACTTTAATTCAGAATGAAAGTTTTATTTTTTTTAACACTCTTACTCCTATACACGTGTGCTCTCGTGTATACCAACTTATTAATAAAATGATATTATAAAGGCTAAAGTGATTATTTCGATTTTTAGAGATTATAATCTCTTTCCTTTAATTACTGTTAGAGAAGTGTGCTTTGCTTTGAGGAAAATTCAAAAGGCTCAGCTAGTATACTCGTCAGTACCAACTTGGGTTGAATTTTACTGTGCGTTTTCGTTCCGGACTTCAAAATTCCTATAATTAATTTTTTTGTTCTACATACAAAACAATATGGACCAAGTCAATGCGTTCACTGTTAGAAAATCTGTATGAAATTCAATACAAATGTATATGAAGGCATTCGCATAAATGGTATTTGAAATTCAATATACATAAAAATATAGAAAGCTTGTGCATTATATATTAAATATAATATATAGATCGGTATAGCAGTGTGCTTGTGAACTCAGAATGCATTCATTTCTTTAAATCTTGTCACATATTTGCAGTTGAGGTAATTGATTCAATTGCTTTTTGTAATTAGAGTGTAACTTTTTCTAAAATTGGTCGAAATTTAATGTGTGTACAGTTAATCGGGGGTTAGGTTTCTTGATTATTTGTTTAATTGAACTTTTCTCTCAGAAACCAGTGTAGTTTATATTAATCTAGGAGAAAATATTATGTTCGATTATTTATAATTGAAAATTGCTGCCAAAATTGTTTTTAATTTGTGTAAAGTGCAAATATCTGACTTTTCTGACAAATGATCAATATGCGGTATATGAAATTTAATAAAATAGTCTCCTAATAACGATTTCGTAAACCTAGGTTTTTAATTTAATATACAAATGTATATTAAAATTGCAAACATTTTTAACAGTGAAGAATCGAAAATTGCTACTAAACTTATTTAGATTTTTTGTAAAATGGAATTATCTGAATGATTATTATAATGTTACATGAAATTTAGCAAACATGTTCCTCATATCGATTTCCTAAACTTGAGGCATTAATTTTAATATGCATTGGTGTTTTGAAGTTAATACCATTTTTCAACAGTATTCCTTGAGTCCCATTGTTCAGTATCAGGAATATATTTCTCTAAAGTAGTGATCCCTTATTTGAACCAGAAAGATGTCTTTTATTAAATCAAAGAATCGAACTCCTTAAATGTATTATTTTAACAAAAAGAAAATTCTCAAACATTCAAGTAAATTAATTTCTTTGAACTCAAAAGGTCCAGCTTGATGCATTTGTTTGATTCAATGAGCTCGATCCCCTGAATCAATTAGTGCCTTTAAATCAATCAATTTATCGAAAGAAATATATATATATATATATTCGGTTTATTTATTATATGTATTCGGTTTTGATTCCTTGGGATTAGAACCGAAGGGCCTATGACCAAGCCACCGGACGCGTCCTCGGGTTGCGGATAGAGGGTCCCTGTACCAAGGGTTTCTGCTGAATATGGTTACAATAATTAATAAGCAGTCGCGGA
>CAKNYM010032750.1:0-10332 GCA_932195095.1 Andricus curvator
AAATACGCCCGAGCGCGTAGCGCGAGGTGAATACATAATCGAGCGCGAAGCGCGAGATAAATATATGATCGAGCGCGAAGCGCGAGATCCAACAGTCGCGCGCCCTAGGCGCGCTCAAACTTGCGAGCGAAGCGAGCCGCGCGCGAAGCGCGCCATGAGAATGTGCCCGCGATGCGGGCAGATTTTTTGGTTTAAAATTGAATTATTTTCTTCGAAATTCAATAAATTTGTTGAAAAGTCGTACTTCTTGGTTGAAAATTCAACTGTTTTGTTGAAAATACGTCTTTTTGGCTTGAAAATTCAATAATTTGATAGAATTTGTTTTTCTTTCCTAACTAACAAATTTTTGTTGTTGGACATTCATCTTTCTGGTTTAAAAATTCATCTCTTTCTGTAGAAATTTCACCTTTTTTGGTTGAAAATGCAACTTTTTGGTTAATAAATTCAACAATTTGGTAGCAAATTTAACTATTTGGTTGAAAATTTATATATTTTTTTAGAAATTGTCATTTCATTGATTTTTGTTGTTGTAGAATATCAATTTTTGGTTTAAAACTGCAGCTGCCGATTTAAAAATTCAACAATTTGCTAGGAAATTTAACTATTTGGTTAAAAATTCGTCTTTTACGGTAGAAAATCAAGTTCTTTGGTTAAAAAATCCAACTGTTTGGTTGAAAATTAATCTGTTTTAGTTGAGGATTTACGTACTTTTTGAAAATTCCTTTTTTGTTGGTTAAATACAGCTCTTTTTTATTTCAAATTAATATATTTTTTGTTGAAAATTCATCTTTTTAGGTTTAAAATGCAATTCCTTAGTTGAAAGTTGAACTACATTCTTAAAAGTTCTTTTATTTTTGGGTGGAGATTCAAAATTTTTAGTTGACATTTTTTTTGTTAACAATTATTTTTTATTCACTGAAAATTTATCTATTTTGTTGAAAATTCAACTGCTTGGTTGAAAATGAACTTTTTTGTTGAAAATCCATATTCTCGGTTTGAAAATTCAACTATTTTGTAGAAAATTCGTCTTTTTTGCTTGAAAATTCAACAATCCATCGATCTTTTCCAGTTGAGAAAAATCTACTATTTAGTTAATGATTTTTAGAAACGAAAAAATTGTAAGCAAACAAAATTAATCAAGTCAAATTTGGACTGACATCACATCCACTAATCTTCTTGATTGCAAATTCAACTACTATTTGGTTAGAAAATTATTTATTTTGTTTTAAATTATTATGTTATTTTTAATTTTCCGGTATGTTGTGACTCGTTGAGATGGCAGACATATTATGTTATCCAATTACCAAAGAAGTTCAAAAATATTTGTGGCATTAGCAGACATTTGTATGTGCTTGCATTTCTGAATGTTCAAATGAACGAAATTTTTTATTGGTAGCTTTTTAAAGTAGAAACAATTCAAAAGTTGCGTTTCATTACATTGAAAGTAGTACAATTATAAAAAAATTATGATGCATATTTTTATTTGTATTAGAAACAATATTTCTAGATAAAATAAAATTGGGAAAATGAATTTCACTTATTTGAACGTTCAAAACTTCACATACATGACAATTCTGAGAAAATAGTGTCTTTAGTGTCACTTTTTTCAAATATCAACAGTCAATAGTGTGATGAGTTCGAGGCCTGAGCAAAGCAAAAGGTTTCCGTTTCATTATTATTTTTTTTCGCTCTCTGTGAACATTTAAATAATAGTTTTCGAACCAAGAAAACCAAGAGAATCTGTGTATACTCAAGTCTTTAGTTGATACTGAACATGGCACTTTTCCAAATCACATGATACTGTACATGTATACACTGCATTACAGCAATATTTTTCACATTATGGTACAATTTTATAATAATCTTTCTCCCTGCAGCATCTTTCGAAAGGAATGATCAAAGATTGCACAAGGGAAAATAATTATCAGAGTTTTGGGAATTGTAAATTGAAAAGATTGTTTATTTTTGTGACCAAATTGCACAATCTGTGCTCTCTCAAGCATTACTCTGTGCAAGAAATAGTCTCGATTGATTATTTTTGTCATTGACGAGATCTCTGAGTACTAATTATTCATACATAACAGTTAATTATGCCTGTACAGCTTTGCACCTAATTATTCATCAATCTGAGTAACTAGCGTAAGAGATAATCGCTCGATTTGATTTACAAGATTTTTAATTAATATGGTAATGTCAATTTATAATTATCTTCAACTCAAGGGATGTTCATTTTAAAAAGGAATTTAAACAGATGAAATAGTATTTTCTGCTATGGATTCAAAAAAGTCCCGGCCAAATAATAAATTCACTCTCAGTTTTTATTAAGCTCAAAAAAGTCCCGGTTTCCCGCTCCAGTGGCCACTCTGTTATGATAAAATCAATATTACGCTTACACGCTCCTAGGAATGAACAAAGACAATTGAAAAATGAATTTTCTTATCAAAAATAAGAGATGTTAACAAATATCTCGAAAATATCGTACATATTGTTGTCGAAAACCTAATTGATTGCCTGAATATGACTTTTAGTGGCTGTTTTCAGTTTGTTCTTTTGAATATTATGGACTTTTGTAAATGACATTTTCCAAATGAGAAATTTTAATTCGAAAAATTTCTTTCTGAAAGAGAAAATTTAAATTATAAATGATACTGTAATAATAAAGGCAACAATTCTGTTCTTCAATTTTTGACCACATGTTTTAAAAATGACAAAAGGATTCTATTTATAACCTGTTGACCATATAAAATGAGGTTATATGCAGTTATCTATTAATAAAGATTATGAATTTTCTGCATCATCAATTTAGTCAATCAAAATTTCCAAATTAAACATTTTATTTAATGATAAAATTTATATCTAAATTTTTCTAAACATTATTGATAAATAGAACATTTTAATTATAAATGGCTTTTTTAATATTTAATATTGGGAAATTATCTTGTTTTTAACATTTTGCTACCACATTATAATTTGTCAACTTTTTCACACTTTCAAAGAGATGATAAAAATGAAATTATGCACGAAAAATTACAGGTGCCAACAATAAGATTTAAAAAAAAATTGAAATGATTTCGGTTTTATTTTAAAAGATTATTGTTAAGTTTTGAAGATTTGAAAATATGTCGAAAAAATAGCTGGAAGATTTCTAGAAACTTGTTAAATTTTGTAGGATTTAACATTTTTTAAAGAAAACTCTGAATTACTTCAAAAGATATTTCTACAAAATGTAGATTATTGAAGATTTTGAAAAAAAGAAGCTTTTTACGAATTTTGAAATGTTTCAAGAGAATAATAACAATATTGTTTAGATTCCTGGGAAAATTTCAAATGATTGCTTATTTTGTAAAATTAATTATTAAATACAATTTTTTTTTTTAATTTTAACATTTCAAATGATTTCGAAAATTGTAAAAAAAGAATCTAGAAGATTCTAAAGCGATTTTTTTAATTTTTAAGACCTTTTAAAAATTTTACGATCAGCTTAAAATGTATTTAGCAATTGTAGAAGTTTTGAAGAGATTACAAATAGCCTAAAACTTAAAGATTCCAAAAATTTATATATTATTCTCTAAATCCTTATAAACTTCTGCAAGTACTGAATATCTATTAAACTGAGTCGATTGTTTCTAAAAATTTGTAAAATCCTGTAAAATAAAATTTTGTTCTTAAAAATGTTCTAGATAAGTCTTCGACAAATCTGAAATACAGAACTAGAACTAGATAACCAACTTTTTTTCAAAAATGGGTTTATCGCATACAAAATTCTTAAACAATCAAATACACGTTGTGATAAAAAGATTTGTTCGAATTCTTATTTTTTAATACAGTAATAAAAAAATGTTATTTAAATCTTATTTAAAATTTTAGCTTATTGAAAAAAAAAATTTCTTCTTTTTAGAGTCCTTTCACGAAATAATCGTCTATCTCAGGGCTCGGGAGGAGGTTTTCATTTTTGTGAAAAATTGAAAATTCGATTTTAAATTGGTTCACTTTTTTGGATCAAAACTTTTTTTACCCTCATTCAGAAACTCAATATCTCGGGAGTATATTTTATTTTTCATTTAAACTGAAGATTACATTTTTGTCGCAATCCGCAGCCTAGCTTGTTCCAGTTTCTGGTCAGTGTCACTTTGAGATTGTCAGGTGACATGTCTACTTCCTCGAAAATGGATAACTGTTTCTCATAAAAATTTTTTGTGGTTCAATGAGCTACATGCCATCTCGGAAGTGGACTTCTCTCTTATCTTTTAATGGTGATTTCGATTTTACAGAATGTTTTTTTGCTCTCATGAAAAAATCCGATTTTGTTCGTTATCTAGTTTTGTACTGCAACCCTTCACTTATATAACCTTAAAAACAAATAAACATATAGTTATTCGTCATTTTTATTCTGTATTGAAAATTATTTTCCCCTCAAATTACAATTTGGTTGAAAAATTCGTCTTTTTTGTTTGAAAATCCATCTGTTTTGGTAAAAATTTCATCTTTTGTGTTTAAAAATGCAACTATTTAGTTCAAAATTAGTGTGTTTTGATGGGGAATTCAACTCTTTTCGATTTAAAATTTAATCTTTTTCAGTTAAAATATCAACTATTACATTTTTGGTTGAAAATTCATATTCTTTGGCAGAAAATTAATATTCTTGGTGGAAAATTCAACTATTTGGTTAAAAATTCAACTAATTTGTTGAAAATTTAATTATTTCGTTGAAAGGTCAACTATTTTGTTAAAAAGTAATCTTTTTTCTTATGAAAATTCAACTGCTTCGTTGAGCGTTCATCTTTTTTTAATAGAAAAGTCATCCTTTTGGATTGAAAATTCATATTTTTAGGTAGAAAAGATATATTTCCTGGTTGAAAATGCAATTGTTTTATAGATTTATAGAAAATTGTTTTTTTTTCTGGGGGTAAACAATCAACAATATTGGTTAAAAAATCAACTATTTTGTTGAAACTTTAATTATTTCTTTGAAAGTTCAACTAGTTCGTTAAAAAGTCATCTTTGTTAGTCAAAAATTCAATTTTTTATAGATTTACAAAAAATTCGTTTGTTTTTGTGGGGAAAAATTCAACTATTTTGGTTGAAAATTCAACTATTTTTTAGTGAATTCGGCTCTTTGGGTCGAAAATTCAAGTATTTGGTTGAAAATTCATATTTTCGGGTTGATAATTTAATTGTTTTATAGATTTATATAAAATTCTTTTTTTTTGAGGGGGAATAAACAATCAATATTTTTGTTGAAATTCAACTATTTTGTCGATGCTTCGTCTTTTTGGGTTGAATATTCAACTGCTTCATTGAACATTAGTCTGTTTGAATAGAAAATTGGTCATTTCGGATTGAAAATTCATCTTATTTGATAGAAAAGACATCTTCTTTGATTGAAAATTAACGTTTTTGTTAAAAATTTATCTTTTTGGGTTTAAAAGTCTACACAAATTATTATTTTGTTGAAAATTGTATTATTTTGTGAAAATTGCATTAGGTACATATTTTGTGAAAATTGCATTAGGTACATATTTTGTGAAAATTGTATTATTTTGTGAAAACTGAATTATTTTGTGAATATTGAATTATTTTGTTGAAAATTAAACTATATTGTTAAAATTTCATCTTTTCTTATCAAAAACTCAATTGTTCGGTTGAGAATTCGTATTTTTGGGTTGAAATTTGAACTGTTTGGATGACAATTGAACTGTTTTATAGACAAATTAAACTATTTGGTTGAAAATTTATATTGTTTGGTAGATAATTAAAATATTTGGTTGAAAATTAATATTTTTGGGTTGAAAATTCAACTGCTTTGTAGAATAATTGTCTTTTTGGTTTGAAAATTGAACAATTTGGTAGAAAATTCCACTATTTAGTTGAAAATTAACTTTTTGGTTGAAACTTCATATTTTCGGGTAAAAAATTCGGTTTTTTGGGTTGAACATTCAACTATTTTGGTTAAAAACGTCACTACTTGAATAAAAATGAACTTTTTTGTTAAAAATTCAACAATTTGGTAGAAAATTCAACAATGTGGTACAAAACTAATTTTTTTATTGACAATTTGCCTATTTTCGATGAATTTACCTCTTTTTGATTGAAAATTAAAATATTTTTTAATTGAAATATCAACAATTAAATTTTTCTTTGAGTATTCATCTTTTTTGGTTGAAAATCAACTTTTTGGTGGAAAAATAACATTGTTTTTTTACATTTTGATCTGACATATTTGAAATCTTGCAAATTTTTGTTGAATTTTCTCCAGAATTTTGTAACATTATATTTATATAATCTTAAAAAAAATAAACAGAGAAACCTAACAAATAAATAATTATTAGAAATTTGTATTTTGTATCAAAATTTATTTCCCCTCTCAAATTGGAGAACTACGCTCGCGCGTAGCATGCGATTAATCATGCTAGCGTTTTAAATATTCACTTAATAGTAAATTAATTAATTAATTTTTTTCTAGTAAACAACATAACACTTATTAAAAAGAGGCAAACTCAGATTACGCTTTTTTTCCTGTGAGACAAGATTTTCTAGCCTTACTCAACAAACGATTAGTTAGTCCATGGGCAATTATTATTCATTAAGTCTGATTGTTACGCAGAGATCAGACTATTTGACTAGTCATTTATCAGGTGAAGCAGAAGACTTGAAAATGTTATTGACTTTTAACGCACGATTTTACAAATTAATCAAGTGTCTTGAAACATAGTCTTGTTTCTATTTAAAAACAAAATAAAATGTCAATTCTTTTAAAGCAATTAAATGACTGGAATTTTCAATAAAAAGTATTTTTTTAAATGCTAAATAAATAAACAATCTGAATCGTAGTAAATTAAAGACAAGGAAATTAATAAAACAGGTCTTAAGGAACTAGTCACAAGATGATTAATAATTACACCGCCAAGTCTTCTCACCTCGAAAAGTGACATTTTTTCAAGATTTTCCCGCAACTTGGGATTATTGCTCCTGTCACTGACATATTCAATACTGTTAAATCGAGCAATTCGATATCGTCGATATCGTCCCGGCCTCGACTTTTCTTCCCCGGGCGCTTAAATTTTTAATTAAAAAAATTTCCGACACTGATTTCCCAAGTTGAGGAGATAAAAAGGTCGCAAAAGCGCAACGACGTTCCGACGGGGCCTGGCTATATGCTTTCCGTGGTCGATATTTAGACGCCCGAACGTTCGACGGTTTTACCGAGAATTCCGGGAAAAGCGGGGGAAAGGGATACTTGGGTACTTACCGCAAGATGAAAAACTGGCTCTAGATTACAGCAGAAGCAGACCTCCGGACATCCCAGTGATCCCAGTTCGAACTTTGTTCGCAACAGCTGAAGAGTGCCACAGTTCGGATATCCTCTGTATCACTCGGGCACACACGGAAACACCAATTGACAGAGGCACGACGTCGACGACGTGCCTAATTCCACTGGTTTCGGGGCTTTCGAGATGTAAGGATATTTTAAAATAAAATAATAATCGAGCTGGTGCCTCCAGAGGTGCAGTCAACTAGAGTCAACGAAAGTCTATTTAAATCTATTCACCCCTTTTCCTTATTACTTGTTTATATTATTGAAACGTATCGCGACTCGTAACACTCGACGATCCTTGCCATAGAATCCAAATAGAATCCGTCTGTTTGATCTTTTACACCACTTTTTTCCCAATTTTTTCAAAGTTGACACGACTCAACCCGACTTCTTGTGTCTACCTAGGGTACTAGGTTTAGGTAGCAAAACTGGGGATGGGGATTGGGAATTCGCTCTTCGAAATCCAGGGACGTGTCAATCGAGACTATTCCTGAAAAGTATATGAATTCTCTTTTCATTCTGTTGAAATGTTTTTATCTCAAAATTGTTTTATTATTCAATTATTTCCTAGTGTAACGGAATTTGTCGCGTGATTTAAAAATTAAGATCAATTTTTTGTTTATTCACGTTATTACGTAGTGACATTAGCGATAACAAAGGAGAACGAGAGTCGAGAGACAAAAGATTATCCTTCTTCTTTTCGTAAGAACTTATATACCGACCCTATTTCAAAATCTGTAAAGTCAACTTGAAATTGACAATTATATTGATTTTTTTTTTAATTTTTCAGATCATTAGTATTTCAGGTTGGGAGGGGGAAAACCAAAATGTCTGCATGCCGAGGGCCAAATTTTAGTGTGTCGTCACGATCATGGTAGATGGGAAGGTTAGCATCGTAGCGGACATTTAACTCCGGACAGTTATTTGGCTGGACATCTAGTTACTTTTCGTACCTTTGGTAACTAAAAGTTTTCGGCGCCAGTTTTCAAATGTTTACAAGTTTTTGACAGATCTAGCAGGAGTGCGTAACCTGACTTAACCTCGGAATAAATAATTATAATTTATTTAAGAAAATAGAGAAAAATGTACCTTTATAAATAAATAATATAAAATATATTTTAATTTTCAATTTTCCAATTGCAGCAAATCTTGAGGCACTCGTGTTTCAAAGGATTCAAAGAACCTTACATTCATTCAGATAATATGATATATCCTGTGTGCGGTAATTAATAATATAATATTATAATTGTTAAAATATAGAATGCTATCATTAAATATTCAATCTTATAAAATAATCAAAGTCCTACGAATTATTTTAAAGTATCTTCAAAAGGTTAAAATTAATTTTATCTAATCTTTATGATTAGTAGAAAACTTCTAATTCATATTACAACTGTTAATAATTCAATTATTCAAGAATTGTTCTCAATCTCTCATCAAGTGATAAAAGATCTCACACTATTTCATTAGTAACTTATTTCTAGTGATTGAGATTAAGAGAGATTGTTCTTTATAATGATGAATTACTTCCAAAACAATATCCTCTGATATATCACTTTCTATTTCTCCGTCCATATTTTCTTCATCAGTATTTTCTACGTCCATTTCTCCGTTATTGCTTTCCTATTTTTAAATCATGCCTAAATAAAATCTTTCCGAGGTTAAGTCAGGTTACGTACTCTTGCTATAAGATCTCTCACAAACTTATAAACATTTGAACCCTGGCGCCAAAAACTTTTTAGTTACCAAAAGTATAAAAAGTCACTAGATGGCCGGCCAAATAACTATCCGGAGTTAAAGGTCCGCTACGTGAGAATTCAGCCAGTCGGACCAAAAATGTGTCGGGCGCGGAGTGCGGGCCACGATGGATATGCTCTACTTTTCTAGTAACTTTAATATAGACCTTTTCATCTGAATATCGAACAACTTCCCGTGTGGGGAATTTAACATGGATATGCTCTACTTTTCTAGTAACTTTAACATGCATATGGTCAGCCATTCCAGGCTCCCTAAGGTCGAATTATTCAAGATCAAAAGGTCTATATTAAAGTTACTAGGAAAGTAGAGCATATCCATCATAGAGAATAGACATAAGGAGACCAAAGTAGTGTAACCGAAAATGAGCACATTTTTGTCGTATGAAAATGGTTACAATACTTCCCGTTCCCGTGTCTGGCGCTAGTGTGGCACGCGTATTGAATGGTAGCTGCCTTTGTTGACATTGACACATTTTAATAGGGTCATCCACAAAAATTTTGTTTCCCTTATAGTTGAGTTTTTTATCAACGTTGACTCTCAAAGAATTAAAATGTGAAATTAAAACTTAATTTAGTTTATTTAATAATTTATAATAATTTATTAAAAAGTGATAAAATATCCACCGTAAATGTCGATTTATAAAAGAAAACATGTGGCGCCCTCACAGCTCGAAACACGTGGTGTGACGTCACGTGCCGTCAAAACCAAAGAAAATACATGGTCAGTTTGATAAAAACAATCGAAATAATTAATTATCAACGTTTTTTCGCAAAAGGGGTTTATTTTTATGAAGTATCAATATGCCTGGATAAGTTAAAGCCAGCTCGGATAATTTGCCAAAAGTGAGTACACTTATGATAAGTGATTTCTGTGCGAAGTGCTCCAGTTTCAATGTTTGCTGAGACTCGAGGAGTGAAAGCGAAAAAGTATTCAAACCGTTTTGAATATTCAAACCGGTGCGGTGCATTGTATTGTATTTAAAGTTAGTTATTTGATCAAGATTATAATATCATATTTATTTTAGTTTAAATAAAAGAAATAGAAAGGAAACGAAATAATCGACTATAGATGTTGACGATGTTGACATAAAGCGAGATTTAACCTCAAAATTCAATACTTTGATTTGATTTTGTATTCACCTCGCGCTCGGCCGTATCTACATCGCGCATTACGCTCAGTTCCTCTAGATTTTTCAACTTCGTGTTCGAATTGGATGAAAAGAAAAAGTTTGTTTGCAAATATTATAAAATTATCAAAAC
>CAKNYM010032758.1:0-12751 GCA_932195095.1 Andricus curvator
TTTCTTCCCTTATTCTCGAAAAACACGACTGGTTTCCTGAGACAGTTGAGACGAACTGAACCCTTCTTTTTTTTTTTTAGGACAAAAGATGACCAGATGTCTTGCATTAGTTTCCAATAACGTCGCAATAGAAGTTGAAAGTTCGGAAATTGAGTGATTTAGAAGGATTTTTTTGGGGGATAATCTCGGATAAGTTCAAAAAAAAAAAAAAAACCTCTGAAATACCGTAATTTCCCTGATTTATCGCGTGAAAATTCTTTGAAAGTCACGATTTTCAAGAAAGACAAGATTTGGAACTTCTTTCAAACCATTAAAATCAATTGGAAATTCCTTCGCATACCTAATTCTTTAAAATTCGATAAAGAGCCATATATAGATATAGATGAAATTCGCTCCTGGTTAAAATATTAAAATAGTTATAATAATTGAACTGCAATATTATAAGTTTTAGGGAGAATTTAAGATGCATTTAGGAGTCTTTGAAAATGACGCGTCAATGCAATATTATAATTTTTAATCCCTGGCAATTTGCGAAAAGCTTTAACATGAAAATAACAATTGAAAATTCCTACTAATGGAGAGCGGGAAAAATCGTAAAATATTTGAAAATCTTTGAAATTTCCTGAGGCGTTATTATTTTCTTCAAATAGGTTCTTTAGGTGTGAAAAAGAGTTATATATAGACATACATTAAATTTTCTCCTGCTTGAAAGATTAAAATAGTTATATTAATTAAGCTGTAATATTATAATTTTTATTGGGAGAGTTTAAAAATGCATTTAGGAATCTTTGAAAATAAGGCATATATAAACATATATATCAAAATTGCTCCTGGTTGAAATATTAAAATAGTTATAATAATTGAACTGCAATATTATGATTTAAATCCTTAAAAATCCCAAAAGCACTGAAATTAATATTGAGAAGAAGAAAATTTCCAATAACGTCGCAAATAGAAGTTAAAAGTTCGGAGTGATTTAGAAAGATTTTTTAGGCATAATCTCGGATAAGTTAAAGAAACCTCTGAAATACCGTTATTTCCCTGATTTATAGCGCGAAAATTCTTTGAAAGTCAGGATTTTCAAGAAAGAAAAGATTTGGAATTTCTTTCAAACCATTAAAATCAATTGGAAATTCCTTCGCATACCTAATTCTTTCAAATTCGATAAAGAGCCATATATAAACATATATGTCAAATTTTCTCCTGCTTGAAATATTGGAATACTTATAACAATTGAACTGAAATATCACAAGTTTAAGGGAAACTTAAAATGCATTTAGGAATCATTGAAAACAGCGCGTCAAGTGAAACATCATCAGTTTAATTTTTGAGTTTTTAACCGCTTTGAAGTATCTTTAGAGTTTACCCCCCCCCCCACATTAACCTTACATGAGGCACGATAGTCTAAAATTTTTATCAAGAAATTTCATCATTATTTGAAGCTTTGAGCTTTAAAAATTTTGTTTCAGTAAAATTAATACAAATTGATCTAAGAAAAAAAAAGAACTTATCTTTAAAAATATTCTCCAGGCTCTCTTCTATTTCCTGTCCAATTACAGGTTACACTTGAGGTTATACTTTGTGGAAAATTTTTAAATTTTATATTTGATATTTGGTTTCTTCCCTTATTCTCGAAAAACACGACTGGTTTCCTGAGACAGTTTCTAATTCTGATATGTTGCTCAATCAATTTTTATGGGTAATGATTAAGAAAAAGGATATTTCTAACTATATTCAAATTCTCTTTGTGAAATGAAATGTGGGACAAACCTAGAGCTCTGTCAACTAAGTTTTTGATTACTGCAATTTTGTTTTGAAAAGGATGAGCCGAAAAGAAATGTCAAATTCTACCTGAATATGTACTTTTCTTATACCAATTGGTAATAATATTACCATCCTGACCTTTAATTACTTCTATGTTCAAGAAACTGATTCTATTATTGTTCTCTATTTCATGGGTGAACTGAAGTTTTGAATGAAAACTATTGAAAGCATCAAAAACTGCTAGAGGAACACATAATAAGGTATCATCAACATACCGAAAGTAAAAGTGCAAAACAAAATCCAGCTTCTTGAAAGCAAAGACCTCCAAATCTTCCATAACTATTTCTGCTAAAATCGGAGAAATGACTGAACCTATGGGAGTACCGAATTTTTGCCTATAAAAAGATCCATTGAATTTAAAATAAGTTGAGTTCATAATGAAAACTATCCCTTCAATAAAATCTTTTTGACTTAATCGAGTACATGTTTTTATATTATCCCATCTATTTAAAATTGCCTGTTTAAACATATACAAAAACATTATATATATATATATATATAATATATATATATTGGTATACTTGGCCAACAGCCATACCACGCTGAAAAAACCAGTTCTCGTCAGATCACTGAAGTTAAGAAGCGTTGGGCGCGGTTAGCACTTGGATGGGTGACCATTCGAGAAAACTGAGTGCTGTTGGCACATCGTGGGTGTGGTGAGCCCACACTTGTAGTTATTTACTACAAGTTATCAACCTAGAAACACTACCCGAATCGGGTAGTGTCACGCCTACCCCGAAAGGGAAATGGCTTAATGGTATACTTGGAAACATTGCAACATCATCCGAAGAAATCATTACATGGTCATCAGGAACAGTTTTTTGAATAATAATTTTTTGGAATTCTCAGCTATTTTTAATATTGTATTTGGAAGTTGTAATTGAGTCTTTAAGTATCAAATTAAAATTTTGTTCTAAAAATTTTGTCGGTGTGTTAATAGTTGAAATAATCAATCTCAAAGGATAGCCATCTTTATGAATCTTTCTCAATCCATAACATCTTGCAAGAACTGTGTCTTCGGTATTTATATTATTATTATTATACCATTAAGCCATTTCCCTTTTGGGGAAGGCGTGACTTGCTCGGTTGGGAAATAGTATTGTATATATGGGTGTATTGGTATAGAGTATATAGGTATAAGTTAGATAGGTATATAGGTGTCAAGTAGGTAGGTATATAGGTATAAGGTAGATAGGTATATAGGTGTTAGGTATATATGTTTTAGATTGATCTGGAATTCTCGTGTCATTTATTCAAATGACACGTTTATTCCGCAACACTGCTCCGACCCAGGTTGCTCATCAATCCCTCTAGCGATCACCCCAAGTATAACACCCCAAAATAACAAAATTGTTATGTATGGTTCCCCACTTGGGCCCATTAGAATCCAAGGTCTTTGTTTCAGGCTTCATTCATTCTATTGTCACTCTGTTTACAAACTATTTGTCGCCACACTTTTCTGTCCTGACATACTACTCTAGCTTCCTTCACGTCCATGCATTTTTTCATGCAAGCTCTTGTGTTTCTATGGCTTCTTACGTCTCTTCGGATTAATGTCTCATTTACCGATTCTAACCATTCTTTCGGCGGTCTACCTCTAGGAATTCTGCCATTTACTTTACCTTTGTACACTTGTTTGGTCAGTCGCTCATCTTTCATTCTTTCAAGATGACCGAACCATCTTAACTGATTTCTTTCCCATGTGTCGACTATTGTCTCTTTTGCACCACATTCTTTGAGGATTGTCTCGTTTCGGACTTTCTCCATCAGTGTTTTCCCGCAAATTACGCGCAGAGGTCTCATGCCGATCGCGTTAATTTTACTCCTGTCCTTTTCTTGACATGTCCATGTTTCGCTACCGTATAGTACAGTCGGTACGAATATAGAATTATGTATGGCCATTTTAGCTTTTTTTGATATATTTTTATTTGTGAGGATGGACCCTGCTCTGCCGATAACTTGCTTACCCTTATTTATGCGCCTATCTAACTCCCCATCTATTTTTCCGTCGCTAGTGAATAGACTACCTAGGTATACGTACTTGTCAACTTGTTCTAATCTCTCATCATTTAGGACAATGTTGCACATTGTTTTCTCACTCTTTCCCTCAAACACCATGATTTTTGTTTTATTTACGTTAATTTTGAGTCCCATCTCCTTCGTGCTTGTATGAAGTTTATTCAACATTCTTTGCAAGTCCTCGACTGATTCTGCCATAACAATCTTGTCATCTGCGAAAGCTAACCCACGTACCTTAACTGTTTGGAGATCTACACCTTCTTCGTCGAAGAGTGCAGTTCTTAGACACTTATCCATGAATATGATAAATAGCCACGAGGACATAACGCATCCTTGTTTCACGCCTTGCGTAATATCGAACCAGTCACTCAGTTTCCCGTTTACCTTACACTCGCTTTACTACCTGTATATATTGTTTTTATTGCTTGCAGGAGCCCTCCATTTACTCCGTACTCTTTAAGAACTTCCCAAAGTTTACTTCTATTTACCTTGTCAAATGCTTTTTCTAGGTCAATAAATGCACAGAAAACTTTCTTTCCTACTCTCAAGCTTTTTCTGTGATCTGTCTTAGGCTAAATATCTGATCTGTACATGATCTTCCTGGCATAAATCCACTTTGGACTTCCCATATTTTTTCTTCTGTGATTTCCATTACCCTACGAATAAGTATTTTTGAGTATATTTTACTTACGGTACTTAGTAGGCTGATACCTCTGTGATTGCTGCAGTTGCTTTTGTCTCCCTTTCTTTTGTATATTGGTACGATAATCGCTTTTCTCCAATCGTCTGGGACTTTTCCTGTCTCGATACACAAATTTATCAATTCGCACAACCTGTGAGGCATGTACTCGCCACCGTATTTAAGCATTTCAGCGCTAATACTGTCTGCACCAGCAGCCTTACCGTTTTTCAAGTTCTTTATTATGTCTCTAACCTCAGTGACACAGACTTTTTCAATTGGGTTTTCTAATGTATTATGTTCTATGTCGCAGTTTTGTTGTCCTATATCTTCACCTCCTAATAGTTCTTTAAAAGAGTTTTTTAAAGCGTATACTATCCCGTCTATATCATATAGCATTTCACCTTTGCTGTTTCTCATGCTGGCAAACTCTGTACTTTTACTTTCCTTCAACTGTTTATATAGTAGTTTCATTATTCCTCCAAAGCCGTTTTGTCAGTCCATCATATATCCTTTCCCAAAAGTACTTTCTTTCTCCAATTGTCTAGAATCTTGAAAGTGTCTCTCCTTAATTGTTTCAACTGATTTTCACTCAATAATTCAAAGTTATCACGATTGGAAAGTAAATCCTCCATATCCCTAATATAATCCGATTTCTTCATACAAACTGTAATATTGCCTTTATCAGCATTCATGCAAATTATATCAGGGTTGTTTTTAAGGAAACCTTTCGTCATCTTGAAACCCTCAGAAATTTTACGATCGATACTACTAATGTGCAAACAATTTTTATCAAAAAAGCTCTTCGACAAGTATAAAACCTTGTTTCGGAAATCCTGTTGATCTAATATTGGAATTTTGTGTATACTTGATTCAACATTTTTGACTATTTCCATCATTTGTTTCGATTTACTTTTAATCACACGGTTACTAAAACCTTTACCTAATCTGAGAATATCTGTAACTGTATCAGGAATTTGAATATTTGCCAAATTTACAAACCAAGGATCCTTATCTTCTTTTTCAAAAATCTTGTGTCAATTTAAATTTTGCTCTTGAATATTAGTTTGTTGATCAATCAAAGAAAAATCATCCTTCTTCTTAATCATTACCCACAAAAATTGATTGAGCAACATATCACAATTAGAATTCAACAAATCAAAAACAAACAAAGTAACATTTTATCTGCAGTTAATCAGAAAGAATTGAGATAATATAGTTCTTTCAATACTTTTGTTCTTCCTTTTTTGGGTCAAATTTCGAAAACTATTGAATTTATGTTAAACAAATTTAATATTCATACTATTTTCCGTATACCATTTAAAATGGATTCAATAATAACTTTTGGTAGAGATCCTTTAGAAAAATTTGAAAAAGGAGGTGTTGTTTACAAGATCACTTGCAAGATCTGTAAGATGACTTATGTGGGACAGACTGGCAGATTTCTTAATACTAGGATGGAGGAACACAAAAGTGATGTTCGTTTGGGATGTTGTTATAAGAGTGTTCTTGCTAGACATACGAGAGGGTTTGTTGATGTTGACCATGAGTTTGACTGGGATAATGTTGAAATTTTAAACAGTGAAAGTAATGAGAGAAAGAGAGAATTCATGGAAATGCTTTATATTAAAAAACAAAATAAGTTGTCTATTAATTTAAAAACTGATTTGGATAAATTAAACAAAAGTTATTCTAGTATGATTAATTACATTTAGCAATACGTTTTCATGGGTCTTGACTTTCTCTCATTTCTTGTTTGTTTATAACGGATTTGTCTTTTGACCCACATTCAGTTGTCAGGTATCGAAGTGATAGCGTCGTTATTTCGTCGCTGTTCCTACCTGCTCTAATTTTTCTTGCCTTGATAAGGGTGCTGTGTGCATGCTTTCATATTGTGATTTGATAATAATAAAAATAAAAAAGACGAAAGAAATAAAAAAGAGATGGAAGGGGATGTGGTTGGTTGCCTTCTCATTTTTCTTTCCTCTTTTTTATTTTTGTGCAAGGAAACAAATTTGTTTGTATTTAGGAATTGCAATAGGAGCATTTTGTTGTGATTGTCCAAATTTGATCGTTGAATTCTTGTTTTGTTTTCAGGAATTCTATACATTAACTTGATTATTGGACGTTAAATGGGATTTTGAATTTGATTTTAATATAATTTAAAATTCTTAAATTTAAATTCATTTTTTCAGTTTTAACTTCCACTAATCTAATTAATATTAAATTACCCTTTCTTTAGAAAAAAACTCGGTTCATTTTCCAACATTTTGTTTATTTTTATATCAAAATTTTATTTTTAACCTTCAAGATTAAAAAAAATGTCCCATTATTTATGTTCATGATTAAACTGAGAAAAATTCCAGATTATTGTTAAATAACAGTCAAAATGGTATTTTTACAATAAATGAAAAATAATTATAATTTTTGCTAGTTCTATTAAAAATTATCATTTTTCAATATGAATACATCTTAGAAAACAGACAAATGTGGAATTTACAAGGTATTTAAGTAAGTTCTTGCTCAAATCATTGTCAATTTTTCATTACTAGGAATCTATATTATCATCGGAGATGGTAACGATCGATCCAAAGAGAAATCTCTCTAGTAGCTCAATGGTTAGAGCACCTGACCGGGAATCAGTTGATCTGGTGTTCGAATCCCAGCGGAGTGAAAGGAGAAGATCTTTTTTTCTGAATAAATTAAATTTAAAAATTTTTTTCATTATTTCCAGGATTTTTGTCCCAATATATCTTGATTTGATAACTTCTTGATTCAAAATTCAACTATGTTTGTGAAATTTTGGTTGTAAATTAATTTTTGTAATTTAAAATTTAACTATTCTATTAACTTCTTGGTGACTAATTCACTTTTTTTGCAGAAAATTCATTTATTTTGTTAAAAATTGATGTTTTTTTGTAGAAAATTAATCTTTTTGCTTAACAATTAATTTTTTGTCCAAAAATGAGATTTTTTACTGAAAGTTTAACTATTCTCTTTTTTGTCAAAAATTCATTTTTTTGGTAGAAAATTTAACTATTTTGTTGAAAATTCATCTATTTTGTTGAATTTTTTTTTTCTGGTACAAAATACTTTCTTTCAATTTAAAATTCAACTTTTGGGTTAAAAATTCACCCAAAAAATTTGAGTTTTCAACAAAATAGTTGAATCCTCAACCAAAACAGATTAATTTTCAACCAAACAATTGAATTATCAACTAAAATTATGAAGCTTTAATAAAGAAATTATTTTTTTAATAAGTAGTTCAACTTTCAACCTAAAAAAATGAATTTTTAACAAAAATTGTACCCCATGTAAGATAAAATAGAAAAATCGTTGGAATTTATTATATTTTTTATTTTCAGACTCCGTTCTAGATTTTAATCCCCTTTTTCGGAAAAAATCTTTTTTTTTGACCTAAAATTGAACTACTGAACTTCTGAAAATAATTAATTAAAAATTATTTTTTCAGAATGGAACTAATTCAGATAGTGGACTTCCGGCACGTGAAGCTGTTTTCGATGGAATTGAACAGTAGGTTTTTCTTTTATAGTATAAAAATTATATAACATTCATAAATTAACATTTTTTAATGAAAAAACAAACAGGAAGAATTTTTATTGAATAATATGTTTTTATTTTCCTCTCAGGTTCAAAGTCGATAACAAGATTCTCTATCCAGAAATATGCGAGTGGTAAGTCGATTTTTTTTATCTTCATTTGAAAAAAGATTTTATTTTTAAAAAAATTCAATATAAGAGAATTAGATTCGGATTATTGAAAATTGTTTTTAGTAAAACAATTACTATACATTTATCCAAACTAAAAAAAATTCAAGCATTTTAATATAAATCTATTTCGTATCGAAATTTTATTTTATTTAGAATTTATTTCAGGTCCTTATTAAATTTTGATTTAAAACAATGATTAAATTTTGAATTTTTTAGTGGAAAATATTATCGACGAAAAATTATAGGATCGCCATCTACTCACAGCTTCCGGAAGTTTCTCGCCTCTATTTCGTTACTGTTGATAAAATCCAGGGAAATTGATTTTTTATTTCGTTTATAATTTTTTTGTATTTCTTGCTTTTTTCAAGTTCTTTACGTTTTTAAATATGAATATAGTGACCCCAGGTCAGGGGAAACATTTTGCAAAAGTTGAAATTTTTTCATATTTTAATTTGAAATTGTTTTTAATCATTTACATTTTTTTGCAGTAGCTTCCTTTTTTGACGATTGTATTTTTAGTTAACAATTTTATTATTTGGTTTAAAATGCGTCTTTTTGGTTTGAAAATTCATCATTTTAGTTGAAAATTCATCTCTTTGGCTGAAAATTGGACTATTTTGTTGAAAATCCGTTTTTTTGTTGAAAATTAAATTTTCACTGACAATCCAACTTTTTTATTATTGGTTGAAAATTGATCTCTTTTACTTGAAAATTCAACTATTTGTTTGAAAATTTACGTATTTTATTTAAATTCGTCTGTTTTGGTAGAAAATTAATCTTTTTCGTTGAAAATTCGTCTTTTTGGGTTTAAAAATTATCTTTTTTGATTAAAAATTCAACTATTTTGTTGAAAATTTAATTCTTTAGTAAAAATTTAAATGTTTAGTTGAAAATTCAACTATTTTGGTTTAAAATTAACTTCCTGTTGAAAAATATTTTGATGTTGAAAATTGACCTGATATCTTTCGTGGTGGAAAATTCAACTATTTTTTTGAAAATTGGTCGTTTTGGTTTGAAAATTGATCTGTTTTATTAGAAATTTCATCCGTTTTCGATAAAAATGCAACTGTTTAGTAGGAAATTAATGTTCTTTGGTTGAGGATTCAGCTATTTTGTTGAAATTTTTATTTTATTATTTTGAATTTAATTGTTGTTTATTCAAAACTAAAGTCTGTTTTTGTTGAAGATTCATTATTTTAGTTAAAAATTCATCTCTGGTTGAAAATTAATTTTTTTTTGGTTAAAAATTAATTTCTTAATTGAAAATTTAACTATTACAGTTGAAAATTCATCTCTTTATTTTAAACTTTAACTTTTTTTGTTGAAAATTGATCTCTTTTAATTGAAAATTCAACTACTTGGGTAAAATTTAAACTACTTTGTTCAAAATCTTTCCTTATTAAAAAAACTTTTTTTTTGTTCAAGATTCATTATTTTAGTTAAAAATTCATTTCTGGTTGAAGATTCATTTTTTTGTTGAAAATTAATTTCTTACTTGAAAATTCAACTACATGGGTAAAATTTAGACAACTTTGTTAAAAACTTACTTTGTTGATTCAATATTCATTTCTCTTGTTGAAAATGGAACTACTTTTTTGAATTTTTTTTTAAATAATTTTTTTTAACTGAAAATGTAACTTCCACTTTTGGTTGAAAATGATCTTTTTTAGTTCAAAAATGTTCTTTTTTCGTTGAAAACTGATCTTCTTGGTTTGAAATTTCCTCTTTTTTGTTAAAAATTTTCGGGTTAAGAATTTGATTGTTTTACAAAAAATTCTTCTCTAGCTTAAAAGTTCAACAGTTTGGATTTTTTTTTCTTGGCTGAAAAATTCATCTATTTGGTTGAAAATTGGAATATTTTGTTGAAAATCCGTTTTTTTCTTGAAAATTAATTTTTCACTGACAATTTAACTTTTCCATTTTTGGTTGAAATTTGATCTCTTTTACTTGAAAATTCAACTATTGTTTTGAAAATTCATGTATTTCATTGAAAATTAGTCTTTTTGGTTTTGAAAATGATCTCTTTTGATTCAAAATTCAACTATTTTGTTGAAAATTTACCTCTTTCGTTAAACATTTAAATGTTTAGTTGAAAATTCAACTATTTTGGTATAAAATTAATTTCCTGTTGAAAATTCAAATATTTTTTTGAAAATTGGTCGTTTTGCTTTGAAAATTGATCTGTTTCAGTTGACATTTCCTCCGTTTTCGATAAAAATGCAACTGTTTAGTAGCAAATTAATATTCTTTGGTTAAGGATTCAACTATTTTGTTGAAATTTTTATTTTATTATTTTGAATTTAATTGTTGTTTATTTAAAACTAAAGTCTGTTCTTGTTCAAAAATTACATTATTCGTTGAAATTCATCTTTTTTAATTGAAAACTGAACTACTTGCTCGAAGGTTGAACCACCTTATTAAAAAAACTTTTTTTTGTTCAAGATTCATTATTTTAGTTAAAAATTCATCTCTGGTTGAAAATTAATTTTTTTTTGTTAAAAATTTATTTCTTAATTGAAAATTTAACTACTTGGGTAAAATTTAAACTACTTTGTTAACAATTTATTTTGTTGATTCAAGATTCATCTCTCTGGTTGAAAATGGAACTACTTTGTTGAAATTTTTTTTTTTAATTAATTTTTCTAAACTGAAAATGTAACTGTTCCATTTTTGGTTGAAAATTGATCTTTTCTAGTTCAAAATTCTTCTTTTTTCGTTGAAAACTGATTTTATTGGTTTGAAATTTCCTCTTTTTTGTTGAAAATGCAATTTTTTGCTTGAAAATTAACTTTGTTTTCGAAAATTCGTATTTTTGGTTTAAAAATTCATCTCTTTGGTAGAAAATTATACTATTTTGTTGAAAATTCGTCTGTTTTGGTTGAATTCAACTGTTGTTTATTTAAAATTAAAATCTTTTTTGGTTCAAATATTACATTATTCATTGGAAATTTATCTTTTTGATTTAAAATGCAAATATTTTGTTAAAAAGTCCTCCTATGTTGAAAACTCATCTTTTTGGGTTGAAAATTCATCATTTTAGTGGAAAATTCATCTCTTCGGCTGAAAATTTAACTATTTTGTTGAAAATCCGTTTTTTTGTGATTGAAAATTAATTTTTCACTGACAATCTAACTTTTTTATTTTTGGTTGAAAATTGATTTCTTTTACTTGAAAATTCAACTATTTGTTTGAAAATTTACTTATTTTATTTAAATTCGTCTGTTCTGGTTGAAGATTCATTTTTTTTTTTTTAAATTAGTTTCTTAATTGAAAATTCAACTACTTGGGTAAAATTTAGACTACTTTGTTAAAAACTTTTTTGTTGATTCAAGATTCATTTCTCTTGTTGAAAATGGAACTACTTTTTTGAATTTTTTTTTTTAATAATTTTTTTTTAACTGATAATGTAACTGTTCCATTTTTGGTCGAAAATTGATCTTTTTCAGTTCAAAATTCTTCTTTTTTCATTGAAAACTGATCTTCTTGGTTTGGAATTTCCTCTTTTTTGTTAAAAATGCAACTGTTTTGTTGAAAACTAACTTTTTTGATGAAAATTCGTATTTTCGGATTAAGAATTTGACGGTTTTACAAAAAATTCTTCTCTAGCTTAAAAGTTCAACAATTTGGATATTTTTCTTCTTGGCTGGAAAATTCATCTCTTTGGTTGAAAAGTGGACTATTTATTGAAAATTCGTCTTTTTGGTTGGAAAATTCATTTCTTTGGTTAAAATTTTGTTTCTTTTTTCTGGTGAAAATTAATTTTTGTACACAAAATTTAACTTTTTCATTTTTGCTGAAAAATTTATCTTTTTTATTTGAAAATTCAACTATTTGTTCCAAAATTCATGTATTTTGTTGAAAATTCGTCTTTTTGGGTTTAAAAATGATCTCTTTTGATTAAAAATTCAACTATTTTGTTGAAAATTTAACTCTTTGGTTAAAAATTTAAATGTTCAGTTGAAAATTCAACTATTATGGTATAAAATTAATTTCCTGTTGAAAATTCAACTATTTTTTTGAAAATTGGTCGTTTTGGTTTGAAAGTTGATCTGTTTTAGTAGAAATTTCATCCGTTTTCGATAAAAATGCAACTGTTTAGTGGAACATTAAGATTCTCTGGTTGAGTATTCAACTATTTTGTTGAAATTTTTATTTTATTTTTTTTTAAATTTAATGTTTTGTTTATTTAAAACTAAAGTCTGTTTTTATTGAAATATTACATTATTCGTTGAAATTCATCTTCATGTTTCGAAATTTCCTCTTTTCTGGTTAAAAATGTAACTGGTTGAAAATAACAATTTTTTTGTTGATAATTCGTATTTTCGTGTTTGTAAAATTTATCTCTCTTGTTGAAAATTTTGTTGAAAATTCGTTTTTTTTTTTGTTGAAATATAATTATTTCACTCAAAATTTAACTTTTCTGTTTTCGTTGGAAAACTGATCTGTTTTACTTGAAAATTCAACTATTTCTTTGAAAATTCAACTATTTCTTTGAAAA
>CAKNYM010032760.1:0-12503 GCA_932195095.1 Andricus curvator
ATCGGTGTTGGTATTTTCGAGGAGCCCAAAAATCAGAGACTCTATTCGCGCTGTGAAATTTTAAAAAGATTATTTTTTGACAAAGTCATATCCGCGACGTGTCAAGGAGGTTGATTTTGACGTTAAGGGTTGGAGCCCAAAAATCAGTGTTGGTATTTTTGAGCAGCCCAAATATCAGATACTCTATTCTCACTGTGAAATTATAAAAAAGATCATTTTTTGACAAAGTCATATCTGCGTCGTGTGAAGGGGGTTGATTTTGACGTTAAGGGCTGGAGCCCAAGAATCGGTATTGGTATTTTTGAGGCGACCAAAGTCAGATACTCCATTCACATTGTGAAATTCTAAAAAAGATTATTTTCTGACAAAGGCATATCTGTTTGGTGTCAAGGGGGTTGATTTTGACGTTAAGGGTTGGAGCCCAAAAATCGGTGTTGTTATTATTTAGGAGCGCAAAAATAGGAGACTCTATTCACGGTGTGAAATTCTAAAAAAGATTATTTTTTGACAAAGTCATATCTGCATCGTGTCAAGGGGGTTGCTTTTGAACGCTGAGGGTTGGGGCCCAAAAATCGGGGTTGGTATTTTTGAGGAGCCCAAAAATCAGATACTCTATTCACCCTGTGAAATTCTAAAAAAGATTATTTTTTGACAAAGTCATATCTGCGTCGTGTGAAGGGGGTTGATTTTGGCGTTAAGGGCTGGAGCCCAAGAATCGGTATTGGTATTTTTGAGGCGACCAAAGTCAGATACTCCATTCACATTGTGAAATTCTAAAAAAGATTATTTTCTGACAAAGGCATATCTGTTTGGTGTCAAGGGGGTTGATTTTGACGTTAAGGGTTGGAGCCCAAAAATCGGTGTTGTTATTATTTAGGAGCGCAAAAATAGGAGACTCTATTCACGGTGTGAAATTCTAAAAAAGATTATTTTTTGACAAAGTCATATCTGCATCGTGTCAAGGGGGTTGCTTTTGAACGCTGAGGGTTGGGGCTCAAAAATCGGGGTTGGTATTTTTGAGGAGCCCAAAAATCAGATACTCTATTCACCCTGTGAATTTCTAAAAAAGATTATTTTTTGACAAAGTCATATCTGCGTCGTGTGAAGGGGATTGATGTTGACGTTAAGGTATGGAGCCCAAAAATCGGTGTTGGTATTTTTGAGGAGCCCAAAAATCAGACACTCTATTCACACTGTGAAATTCTGAAAAAGATTATTTTCTGACAAAGGCATATCTGCTTGGTGTCAAGGGGGTTGATTTTTACGTCAAGGGTTGGAGCCCAAAAATCGGTGTTGGTATTATTGAGGAGCCCAAAATTCAGACACTCTATTGCCACCGCAAATTTTCGAGTGGAGATGTAAATTTTGAAAAAAATGGAAATTTGTAAATGTTAGAAGAAAAAAAAACACAATCAGGATCAGAATTAAATCAAAGTCTGAAAATCTGTATACGTGATAGAAACTTTTCCTAAAGGTGAAAAAAATTTGTTTACGGAATTGTAAATTTTTTGAAGAGCAGAAAAATCTTTATTGTACCCATTGCTACGAAACCATGAAGTGCGGGCGCTTGCTGCCCGCTTCAAGAACTGATTTTTAGATATAGTTTTTTGATTTCTGCTCGTAAAGGGTCAGAAATATCACAAAAGAGCAGAAGATGTTTTTTGCAGAATTTCTCTAAATATGTAAACATGGATGTGAAGTTTGTGAATCCTGAATACCTACTGTGGTTCGGAAAATGCGGCAGTTGGAGAAAAATGCTGTCACTTCTTGAGAATTCGCAGGTAATCTTCGAATGATTGTAACAAATCAAAAAGAAAACTTTGGATTAAATTGTTAAATACGATTTCCTTCATTTCCATCATAGAATTATATATCAAAATTCAAAACCATGCTGACAATCTAAGTTTAAACACTCTGTCTAATTTCAAATGGAAATTTGTCACCTAAGATACTCTAACTGGCGCAAATGATGAGAAATTCACATACAGACATAATTGCAGTTTAATCTTTAAGGTGGCAAAACTTACGTAAAGGAGAATGACTTACAAAAAATGCTGGACTCTTTTAGTAACAAGTACACCTATTCATATTTTGTATATTATTTTTTGTCAACCAGCGAAACGGTTTGAAACCAATATTCGGAATTTTATAGATACAACATTTTATGTTAATTGTGATAAACCTATATCATTGAAACATTTCAATATTGTGAAAACACACTTTGAGTCCAGTTTCCCTAATAAATTCTAGTACATAGTTTGTATATTGTTTATACTCAAATTTCGGACAAAAAATGCCCTGACAATTCCAGGGTTTTTCCAGGCATTTCTAGATTTTTCCGGGTATAATTTTTCTTGACGTCAAAATCAACCCCCTTGCCACCAAGCAGATATGACTTTGTCAAAAAATAATCTTTTTCAGAATTTCACAGTGTGAACAGAGTCTCTGATTTTTGGGCTCCGCAAAAATACCAACACCGATTTTGGGCTCCAACCCTGAACGTCAAAATCAACCCCCTTGAACCCAAGTAGATATGACTTTGTCAAAAAATAATCTTTTTCAGAATTTCGCAGTGTGAATAGAGTCCGATTTTTGGGCTCCTTGAAAGTTCAAATTCGAATTCATAGATGGGCGTTTGATTTTTTAGATGTAGGGGTGGTTTTTGCAAACAAGAAATCAATCATTTGTGAGCCCAAGTGAAGCCCAACACTACTTTCTACAATGTTTTTTCCATGTTTGAGTTTTTACTTAGGGGTTGTTTTTTGTACATAGGGTGGTTTTTGAAAATTTTGTTTAGTGCATTCGAGAGCCCAATATAAGCCAAAAATTATGATGCACTTTATTTTTTTCAGATTTTATTTTTGACAAGAGGGTGGTTTTTTTGCACACAGGGGGTGGTTTTTTGAATTTTTTTTCGTGCATTTGAGAGCCCAAAATAAGCCCAAAATTGTGGTGTACTTTGTTCCTAGTTTGAGTTTTTATATAGGGGGTAGTTTTATTTCTGTTGGGGGTACTTTTTGGAAATTGGTTGTTGGCGCGTTCAAGAGCCCAAAAAAAGCCCAAAACTCTTTCATCTTTAATTTTTAATTTTTTCAAATTTTTATGTTGTGGAGGTGCTGGCTTGAGTCAAGCCAGCACCTCCAGACCAAATTTTAATTTTCAACAAAAGTAGTGGAGCCCAAAAATCGGCAATATAGCCCAAAAAAAGTCCAAAAAAAGCCCAAAATTCTGATACAAAAAAATTTGGGAATTTCGATTGTGGAGGTGCTAGCTTGATGGACCTGGTCTTGATACCATCTGGTCCCCGAGAGGAATAGTTCTTCATGCCTCTTAATACGTTTTTCACCTCCTCGGTAGTGATAGGTGGACATTCCTCCTCAGGTGTTATGAGGGCACTCAACCGCTCCTTGAAGCTATGTATATTCTTTGAGTATTCTTTCAGTAGGTGCTGGACTTCGTAGACATCTCTTCAAAATGCCTCGACCTGCTCTGGTGTGGGCGGGTGGGCGAAAGTAACTGGAGGGTCTTGGAAGAGTCGAGATGGGTCAGACAAAAACTGTTGATTTTCTCTGACCCACCTCTCTCTCCGCTCTAGACTTCTCCGAGCGTTAAATTGTACTCGTACTCTGTCAACAATATGCTGCCTGATGGTTAGTAGCTTTGACTTGTTAACTGTCTGATGATGGATTCGCAGTTCGCGCGCGAACTGTCGAACCTTGGCAGTGAAAGTCCTGCCAGATTTTATGTAGTCAATCACACACTAAATGCGGGACGCGCACTGCCTTGCCCAGACTATCTTTGTGCTGAGTTGATGCCATTATACACACTACAATTGATAGTCCAGAGGTCGGGTTCTTCGGAAAAATCTCCACGAAGCTCGTCATCCAGTTCAGCCACATCTTTGGGCTTGAGAGAAACCTGAATGTTGATGTTTCTCCGGGTCCTGAAGCGTGGCTCTTCCTCTATTGGATACCTGCTCGCGGTTGGTCTCAGTGTCGCGTCTCTTTCTTAGTTGCCGGCTTGTTCTGGCTGCGGTTGAGTAGGCGCTCCGCTTATATAACCCCTTTTCCGGAGTTCCTCGGCACGGTTTCGCAGACGTTTATGCGAAAAATGCGAGAGCTCTGGGTGTTTCTCGCACCACAGAGTATGCAGTCGCGCCATTTAACCTTTTCGTTCCGGGGCCATTCAGGCCATTCAGGGGCCATAGGTATCACAGCACTCTAGCAGGTCGTCCCTGAGTCGATCCGTCCACTGAAAAGTAATGATATTCTGCCGGTCAATCGCATTGTCCGGCCCATTGTCGGGAGCCCTGCGCGTTCGATTGTTTTGAACCGCACTTACTACAACTATGTTTCGTTTTATCATTGCTGTTCCCACGAGCAGCTAGGGAAAAGGGTTTGTCCATCCTTGCAGAACCCCGCATGCAAGGATAAGGCTGCATACTCTGAGAGGTCGCCCGGTATCCCAGAGTCAAAGTTTGAGACAGCTCACCCAAGTGCCATTCAGCTTTCGGCACGGTTGTCACGCCTCCGCTAAGGGATTATTCCTTCAGGACCATCCCTGGACAATTGTCCGCGACTGCTTATTAATTATTGTGACCATATTCAGCAGAAACTCTTGGTACAGGGACCCTCTATCCGCAACCCGAGGACGCGTGTCCAAAAAGTAATGAAACACCTAAATAATTGTCCAGGTAAAATCTTTTTCAAAAAGATCAAGGTTATTCTTGAAATAACTCTTAACTAGGAATCCAGTGAAGACCTTGAATTTGACCTTGAACTTGACCTTCAAGGTTATTTCAAGGTCAACTTTTTTTTTTAAGTGGCAACCCCTATTTTTGACAACGGCAATCGAAGGAGCGGGAAATTTTACGTCCAAACATGTACTCAGGTCATGGGTCAAGGCTGGCCTTGAACTTCAACTGAAGATTATTAGGCTTGACCCAGGTATGGGGCAGGTCCAATCTGTACTGCAGCGGCTCAGGTGTTTACGAAAAACGTCGAGGTCATTCTTGAAGTAGCTTTTAACGAGGAATCCAGTGGTGACCTTGAATTTGACCTTGAGCTTAAGCTTCAAGGTTATTTCAAGGTCAACTTTGTTTTTTTAATTGGTAACCTCTATTTTTGACAACGGCAATCGAAAGAGCGGGAAATTTTGCGTCCAAACATGTACTCAGGTCATGGGTCAAGGATAACCTTGAACTTCAGCTGAAGGTTTTTAGGCCTGACCCAGGTATGGGTCGGGTCCAATCTGTAATGCTTCGGCTCAGGTGTTTACGAAAAAGGTCGAGGTCATTCTTGGAGTAACTTTTAATGAGGAATCCAGTGGTCACCTGAAATTTGACCTTGAAATTGACCTACAAGGTCAAAAAAAATTATATTACAAAAATTTTGAAAATTAAAAAATTAAAAAAGAAAAAATTTGCGTATCAAATATTATTCATGCTAGCATCAAACCCACGAATAATAAAAAAAGTCTATCAAAGTAGATAAAATAATGGAATAAATAAATAAAAATTAAAGAACTGAATAGTTACAAGTTTAAGCTTCGTTATAAATTGATACTTCAATAAGCAACAAGTTCCAAATTTTTTTACCATACAAAAATTTCTATTAATCATGAGTGCAGTAGTTTAAATGTAAAAATGAGGTAGAGGTTTTACGTAAAAATACCACATTACAATTTTCATATTTTTAAAACGTTTATCTGCGTTATAAGTTTAACCTTCTTGATTCTAATTGAAATTTGAGTAAGGGCTAGTCCGTAAAGTCAAAATGCAACGCCTCACTGAAAGAGAAAAAATAACACATCTTATGACGAGAGGTTGGGGTCAAGTGGAAAGATCTCTCAGGACAGTAATGAATGTTTTCAATGAAACATTTAGGGTTGGTAGAACTCCAATTGCACTCTCGACCGTTCAAAATACAGTTAGTAGGTTCAATAATCTTTGCATTATCAGAGATCTACTTAGATCAGGCAGACCAAGGTCAGCAACAAATAAGGAGAAGTCACTAGATGTTTTGTTATCATTTACTGAAAATCCGCATAATTCCATCCGCAGAGCTGCTCAAGAGCATGACATAAGTAAATCATCTGTACAGCTTGACCCATGACCTGAGTACATTTTTGGACGTAAAATTTCCCGCTCTTTCGATTGCCGTTGTCAAAAATAGGGGTTCCCACTTAAAAAAAAATATAAAATTTGACCTTGAAATAACCTAGAAGGTCAAGCTCAAGGTCAAATTCAAGGTCACCACTGGATTCCTCGTTAAAAGTTACTCCAAGAATCACCTTGTTCTTTTTGAAAAATATTTTACCTGGAAAATTATTTAGGTGTTTCGTTACTTTTTTGACACCCTTCATGTATATATATTAAAGAAAAGTCCCTAGGGCTAAATAGCCCTCTAAGGAACAGGATAATACAAGGTCATTACAAATTTGTGCAAGCACTTATGGGTAGAATACTTGATTAATCTTTCAGTTAAATCTATAAACTATATCAAATGAATAAATAGAGTCAACCTCAGAATACGTATCTAATACAGGTATGAGATTAGTGCATAGTCATTAACATTGACTGATTAATTTGCAGCTCTTGTGCATGTTTAGGTAGAAATAAAGAGGGAAAACTGTGTGTATAAGAAATAAAAATTTACTAAAGTTATTAAAAACAAAAGGAAATTCGAAGATGAAATGTTCGAGCATTATATATGAGAGTTTATCAGTGAGTAATTTCAAGAGTTGGGTTAGGAGTATTGTACAAATATTTGAGAACAAAATTTCAAATGATACAGGGAAGGTGCATTTCTAATATCACATGGTACTATATTCCATAACCGGGCACCTCTTCCTATAAATGAACTTTGAAGCTGACACGTTCTGTGAAAAGAAATCTTAAGGATTTTATGTCTTTGGCGAAGCTTAGACTGTGCTGGGAGGTCTCTGTCTACAAATTGGGAGATGTTAAATAGATACTCAGGAGCTTTGTTCTGAAAAAGGGTGCAGAGCAAATTACTCATAAAGAATTGTTTTCTCTCAGCAACATTAAGCAGATCAGTCTTAAGTCTGTAAAGAGTTATGTGTTCGTATTTAGGCAAATTGTAGATAAAACAAACACAGGCATTTAACGCACGATCGAGCTTTAAATTTCAATCGTCGGTCAAATCATCATATATACTAAACAAACGTAGTCAAAATGGGGCAAGATTAGGCTCTTAACCAAAAGTATTCGAGTGCAGGTAGGTAAAGAGTCCGTATTCCTATATAGTTGTTGTAAAATTATGTACGTTTTCCTCGAGATACTCTGTACCTGTTCCTTCCAGGACAAGATACGGTTATGGAAATATCCCAGATATTTAACCACTTCCGAAAAAGGGATACTGAGATTCTCGATACAAAAGGGTGGAAATGGTGCCAGAGTTTCAAGCGACGAAGGTGAAGTAGGTCCAACAACAATTGCCTGAGTTTTGCCCGAGTTAAAAGTAAGCCCATTCTTCCAGGTTCAGAGGATAACTTAATCGATATCCTCCTGGACTAGGTACCCACTACAAAGTTCAACCCCTCTTAGCCTTACCTTTTCGATGTTTTTCCACCCCAACTCTGCAATTTTTGAATTTTAACCATTTTTTATGCGGTTTTTCACATGCAGTTAAAACAAATTTGTTTAACGTTCGTTTCTCCTCGTTGCAAAATCTTATCTAGTATTGCACTGATAGGTTGTTATTTATGTTTTTGAGGATTCTCTACACGATTCTGATCTTACTTTTTAAATATGACATCATCTTTATGAAGAATTTAACGTCTTAATTGATCAGCTTGTAAATTCTACGATAATCGATAAATCTAATTTTAAAGATATTTCTAAAAAAAACCTTGAATGAGAGTCTTTCTTTCATATTTTTCGTGGGATGTTTGCTGCTCAAGCAGAAATAAAATTTACATGCATCTACATATGACTCTCCTTTAGCATTACCCAGAGCCAACGACGGGGACGTAGAGAGATGTGGCTTCATGCTTTTTACTTTTTCTTCTTTCTATATTTTTTATATTACTTAAGAGTATTTAGATTCAAATATTTAAATCTGTTGCTGTTTGAAAGTCAATTAGTGTAAATCTTACGAGACCAGATAAGATGGAAATAAAGTAAAAGATTAAGCAGATAATGTTCGCTTTATTGAAATTCTTTTTACAAAATTGTTATTTCACATTCATTCAATGCCAACATATTTTTTCTAAATAGTGTTTTAAGAACAAAAGCTCATTACAATGCGCACATTTTATGAATGCAGAACTCTCACACACAGCGCAGTTATCTAAAATTTGTTCATTATTGAAGCAAATTTCATTTACATTCCGAAACTTGCCTGGATCAGCAACGACATATAAATGTGAGTTTTGGAAGGCGATTTTATGGTTTCTTCAATCAAAAAGTATACGTCTAGTGGCTGACAAAGCTCTAGTGTACCAGCAGGTATTGTTATTGCTTTAACAGAATCTTTTTTTCAGGTGTTAATGAAGCCATCAAAGCATCTTTAGTTTTTTCCGGACCAACTATCTATTAAAAGTAAAGTGTTTTCTGTAATGTGAGGTATTAAGCAATCAGCTATCCATTTTACGGCGTGTTCCTTCGTCAGTTTGCCAGATTTACTATACTAAATTACTCGGTGTATTTTGTATTATTTCTAGACAAATACGGGGTCCAAACTCAATACCAGTAGTTTCTTGTAAGCATATTAACATAGTAGATAAAGGTTTACCAGATGCTGTGATTACACAGGCCGACAAAATTTGTACCCATAGACCGGACTATGTGACCCCGAAGGATTGTGGTGTCCTAAAAACGAATTCGTTGTCTACATTTTTCCTATACGTCAGGTTTTTGAGATATCCTAACCTAAAAGTGCAAAAATGGCAATTTTTAGCCATATTTGAGGCAATATAACACGATCAGCCATTTTTTTTCTAAAAACTGCTAATGCCATCGTTTCGTACTCCTTTTTATCTTCCGTTTCCATTTTCGATCACCCCGAACCGATTTTTTTTATATAGAGATATAAATTTATTATAATACATACATTGATTAGCAGTTCGAACTCGAAAGTTCATTGCCTCACTACCGCTATTCGGGTAGTGTTTCTAGGTGGATATTTACTACCAATGTGGGCCCACCACACCCACGACGGGCCAACAGCACGCAGTATTCCTGAACGGTTACCCATCCAAGTACTAACTGCGCCCAACAATGCTTAACTTCAGTGATCTTATGAGAACTGGTGTTTTCAGCGTGGTATCGCCGTTTAAAATTTAATTTAATTTAAAATTTATTATAATATATAATAATAATAATAATAATAATAATAATGGCTCACCGGCGCGAAGAGGATTCATGCAGAGGTTACATGACCGTTGGGTCAATATGCACCCGGAATATGCTCATCAAACGCCTCAGAATTTAAGAGATCAAATATCCTTTTTGCGAAAAAACGCATATGAAGCTCTTTATCAACAAGAAGAAGAGCAACATCCTCCAGCGAACATTCCATCCGTCCCAGCAAGACCACCTTTGCAGGTAGCCGATAATGCCAACATGAGAAGTAGGAGATCTATCCACCAAAAAGTCTTTCTCAAGATGGACAAATTAGCTGAAGCTAATACTGATCTCCCCGATTTGCTCCCCGAAGATCTTAATCTCTGGAATCTGAACCGTGTAGTTTACGAGAAGGTGGTCTCCCTGCTTAGCGACAATAGAAGTAACGATACTTCAGTACGTCTGAGTAAGACTCGCGAGCGTATTGCACAGCTTCAGTTCAAAATTGAAACGGCGAGACGACATGCATCAAATATTCAGTGCGTGATTAGCTACATAACATTAAATTAAAAATTCACTCCAAAAGTTAGGGCACTTGCTCGAAACTTAAGGAAAGCAAATCACACGCTGAACAAGTGTAAACTGTTGACCATCAAGCAGCACTGGACGCAAAAAATAAGATCTCTTTCAACAGCGAAAAAGCGCCTTGAACGGCGAGTAAAGTGGATTCAAGAAAATTCCATCTTTCTACTCATCCTTCCCGTCTGTTCAATAAAACATCACGTGCCGTTAAAAATCAGCCTAGTCGAGAAGAGGTTCAAGTCTTCTGGGAGCAGGAATATGGAGATACTTATCAGCTAAATGAAGACGCTTCAGATATATTACTCTTTCGTAACTTTTGCCAAAGATAAAGGTTACAAGGTCCAGAAGAAGAGTGTCCACTAATTACTGCTGAAGAAGTGGAGAAAGTTATCGCTAGAACTAAGAACTTTTCAGCGCCAGGGCCAGATAAAATCAACAACTTTTGGTGGAAGAAGTTCACTTCTCCCTAAGACAGGAGATTTGTCAAGTCCAAAGAACTACAGGCCCATAGTTTGTTTAAGCACCAGCTACAAGCTATTCACTGGCATCCTCAAAGAGAGGATATTAACATCTATCGAGCCGGTATGGAGTGCAATAGTTGAACAACGTGGATGCAAGAGAGGGCTGGTATGTTGCAGGGAGAGCCTGTTAATAGACAGGTGTATTACCCAGGACTCGATCAGGTATCGACGCAATCTGTCCATGGCTTGGATTGACTACCGTAAGGCATTCGATAACACGAAACATGAGCTACTTATTAAGCTCCTTGAGTGCCTGGAGGTGCATCCAAAAATAGTTAGATGCAGAAAAGAGCTTATGCTCTTGTGGCAAACAAGATTTGTCATAACATCTGACAAAAGACAAGTGACTACAAGATATATCACATGTAAGAGGGGGTTCTTCCAAGGAGACTCTCTAAGTCCGATACTTTTCTGCATCTCCCTCTTACCTGTATCTATTGTGCTCTGAGGCAAAAGCTCTGGATACCTATGTGGCCCGCCGAACAGAAGAGAATATGAGGTCATACATGGACGACCTCAAACTCTTTGCTTCCTTGAAAGAGGAACTCAACATCCTTGTGGAGGCGGTAAATAGGTACTCTAAAGCGATTGGCATGAGCTTCGGACTGGACAAGTGTGCCTGCGTCCACCTACACCAACGAAGACTAGAAACTACATCATCGCGTAACGATCAGGATGTTCAACTCATAGGCGGAAATACCATTCAACATCTTGGTATTGGAGAAACTTATACATATCTTGGAATACCGCAAGCGGAAACCCAAAATGTGCGTGTGTTAAAAACGGACCTTGGAAAAAGGTATCGCCAAATTCTCAGAAAAATGTGGGCTTCCGAATTATCTGGAAAGAATAAGATCCAGGCGACCAATATGCTGGCCGTTCCTATACTGCTCTACACGTTTGGTGCAGTAAAATGGAACGTCGATGAGTTGAAGAAGTTGACCGAAGCACACGCAAGATGATGACAATCCATCGAAGTCATCATTCTAGATTTTCCGTACCTCGAATATACCTCCCTCGAGATAAAGGGGGTATAGGCTTGCTAAGCTTAGAGTGTCTTCATCGAAGAACGGTTCTGGCTACAGCCTGCTCAGTTCTAAATAGCACAGATTCTCTTATGCGACTCGTACATCAACATGAAGTCGTCAATGCTGCAACGTTTCTATACCGTGCCACAGATAGGGCCACAGAGGAGCTTGGCCTTCCATTTTATTCCAGCGACACTACACATGGTCTAGCATCACTAACACCTTTGGTGCTCAAAAGCCGTGTACAGGAAGCAGAACATACGCATCTACTGAGAGAACATGCTGACAAGCCCCTTCATGGTAAATTCTACGGCATCATACGTAGAGAAGGGCTCTCGTTCGATCTGTCCAACATGTTTCTTAAGTTTGCTGGATTGAGATCGGAGACTGAGGGATTTCTTTTTGCCTATCAAGACGGCGTTATAGACACCTTAGTTTACCGCGAGCGCATAATGAATATACTTGTAGGCGATACCAACTGCCGAGCGTGAAAGCAAGAGCCAGAAACACTTGGACATGTTCTCAGTGGATGCTCAAAATATGCACGATACGGGTACATAGAGAGACACAATGCGGCTCTAAAAGTGTTATATTACCATCTGAGGCACTTCTATGGTGTTGATCTATTGCCCGTCTTGCCATACGCCCAGGGGGAACTCGATTCCGTTGTGGAGAATGATCAGTGTAAGATCTACTGGGATTTCTCATTCTCCACCACTCAACGTATCAGTGCTACGAAGCCTGATATTGTCCTCCAAGATCTGAAGACCAAGATCATTTACGTGATTGAATTCTCGGCACCAGCCGATGGTAATATCACGGCAAAGAAGGAAGAAAAACGGGCGAAATATCAAGCACTTCTTTTCGAGCTGAGCAGGCTGTGCCATGGCTACAAAGTCCATCTTGTAGTTCTCATAATCGGCTGTCTTGGAAGTACGAAAGCTTCATTTCTTAGCCAACTCAACAAGGTTCCGGCTTGCCAGCGTCAGGCTCATTCCATCGTGAACCGGATACAAAAGGCTGTTCTTCTGGAATCACTTCATCTGGTCCGTCAACACTGTTCCT
>CAKNYM010032761.1:0-12415 GCA_932195095.1 Andricus curvator
ATTCGGTTTCGGTTTCGATTCCTTTGGAATAGAACTCAAGGGCCTATGACAAAGCTATCGAACGCGCCCTCGGGTTGCGGATAGAGGGTCCCTGTACCAAGGGTTTCTGCTGAATATGGTTACAATAATTGATAAGCAGTCGCGGAGAATTGTCCAGGGATGGTTCCGAAGGAATATCCCCCAAGCGAAGGTGTAACAACCGTGCCGAAAGCTGAATGGCACCTGGGTGAGGTGTCTCAAACGGTGACTCTGGGATACCAGACCATTTCATGGTGAATTATGAGAGATTTCGGGTGATTTCAGGCGAATAAAAAGTAATTTCAATTTAATTTGAAGTTATTTTTAAAAAAAGTCAATTCAAAATCATTGCATGCAATCAAACTATGGAACTTATTAGTGGTATGTCAAATAGAAGCGTATCAGATTTTAATAATATATAGAAATAATATAGATTGACGACAAAATTGTTTTAAAAAATGTCACTTGATCTCTCTTAAAGAGAGGCGTGATCAATAATACGCAATTTAGCAATCAGACATTTATTCGAGCACCTATATTCTAATGATGAAATTGTTTAGACTGATGCAATGGAACGAATGTGATATATAGCAGAATTTGTTTACAGGGAACATTTGATCTTTATATTGAAAAGCAGATCAAGAAGTGGATAGAAAAAGTTCACAAGCGTACGAAAATAAAATTTATGGAAATGAAACTTATTTTTATAATAATAGGAACTAATATAAAAAATACTTTTAGATGCACATACACGTATGTATACGACCGTAGCCTCTGACGTGACAGACGACAATTAGGCATTTCAAGTTGTGACGTTCACAGGGGGCCAGGAGCCATAAAAATTGGCCGAAATTGCATTTTACGTCGAATTCGTCTAAAACTTAATATACAAGGGTTTTTGAGGGCCTTGATTTTGAATTCGATGTCAAAAATTACAAATTCAAAATGGGAGATCTAATATGACGGACAAAATTGCAAAATTTTTACATATTTGTCTGAAACTTAGTATAAAGGGCTTTTTGGAATCGCTGATTTCGAATTCAACGTCAAAAATTACAAATTCAAAATGGCAGATCCAATATGGCGGACCTAACATGGTGACTAAAATTGCAAAATTTTTATATATTTGTCTGAAACTTGGAATAAGGGTTTTTTTGGGGTCGCTGATTTCAAATTTAAAGTCAAAAATTACAAATTCGAAATGGCAGATCCAATATGGCGGATATAATACGGTGGCCAAAATTGAAGAATTTTCATATATTTGTCTGAAACTTGGTATAAGGTAGTGTTGCGGGTCGTTGATTTTGAATTTAACATCTAAAATTACAATTTAAAAGTAGCGGATCCAATATGGCACTCATTATTAAAATGTTGGTCTTATTTGTATAATACTTGGTAGAGAGGGGTTTTTGGGGTCGCTGATTTCGAGTATAATATCAAAATAGCAAAACTGACAGTGGCGGAGCTAATATGGCGGCGGTAATAAAGAAAAATTTTCGTAATCAAATAAAACTACTGCAATACTGCTGTCGCTGCTAAACATTCAGAGGAATCCTTTTGCAGCAAAAATTATCCTTATGCAACTAAACTAACCTAATCTTGCAGCGAAATAATTCTGTTTGTGTAAAAGAATATATTAGCGTATGGTTCAAAACAAAAAAGGCAAGAGGACGATGCTTTTGTTACAAGACAACAACATGTTTTCTCCTAACGAACAATTAATAATGTTTAAATTCACGAAACGACAGATTCTCGAGAATATTTCCAACACCTTTTGTATTCAGCGACCTTTCAAAATTCATTCTATAAAGTCTCATGAAATTCCGAAAAAGTTTCTTTATTACAGGCGCCATATTAGTCAGTTTTGCTATTTTGATATTATACTTGAAATCAGCAGCCCTAGGAACCCCTTTCTACAAAGTTTCATACAAATTTGAAAAAAAAACTTTGATAATATGAGTGCCATATTGGATCGGAAATTTTGAATTTCTCATTTTTGCCGTCAAATTCGAAATCAGTGACCCCAAAGACATTCTTATACCAAGTTTCAGACAAACATATGAAAATGTTTCATTTTTGGCCGCCAAATTAGATACGCCATATTGGATCTGCCATTTTAAATTTGTAATTTTTGACGACAAATTCAAAATCAACGACTCCGAAAGCCCCCTTATACCATGCTCCAGATAAATGTGTAAAATTTTGGCAATTTTGTCCGTCATATTGGATATGCTATTTCAAATTTGTAATTTTTTGCCATCAAATTCGAAATGACCGACCTAAAAAACTCCCTTATTCCAAGTTTCAAGCATATATGTAAAAATTTTGCAATATTGTTCGCCATATTTGATCCGTCATTCTGAATTTGTAACTCTTTACGTCGAATTCAAAATCAAGCAGTGGCGTAGCCAGGGGGAGCTAAGGGGGCTGAAGCCCCCCCCCCCCAAATTTCGTAGTGTCATATATGTTATAGACTGGAAAACTTCATTCTATTTACAACAGCTCGTGTCTATGTTCTGACAGCTCTGTTATTTACCATAAATGCTAATGATAAAGATGGATTATATAGAGTATAGACACCGTAATAAACTGGTGCGTCTATTCTTCATGTTACCTGTGAAAATGAAGGCAGTAAACTGTAAATTTCCACATTTAAAATTAAGTAAACAAAAAGGCCAACGCCATAAAACAAGATTTTTGCACACCAAAGATTCAATTATAAGTATAGCTTTGTCCTAATCCAGAACAACTACCTGAAAGCTGAAAATTCGTGAGCGGATCATAAATAAGGAAGGCCGAAGGCCCTCATTGTAGACAATGTAGACTAAAGTAGTCTCAGAATGCATTGGACATTTTTTTTCCCGAATTTGCATGCATATAGCCCTCAAAATTTGTCGATCCCCCCCCCCAAATACTTTTTTAAACAAATTATATATATATATATATATATATATATATATATATATATTATATTTAGAGATTCCGCAAGCCATTTCTTCTCACAATTAGCTATATAGAATACAAATAAAACTTATTTTTTCAAATATTACCCCCATAAGTCTATTTTACGAGGTCCCAAAAAACACCATAAGTGAAAAATTGGGTTTCGCGAGTTTCTGGCGCTAATTATAATTGTTTTATGTTTTTTTAAACACCCAAATTGTTTAGAAATACATAAAATACTATTCTAAACTGATAACTAGAAGTTTGCATGAATTGTTTGAACAATTAATTATTAGATAGATAGATAGATAAACGTTTATTTCTCAGCCTGCTGGCCTTAAAAAATTGACTTGCTTACACTTCCATTTTTTACAGAATTTTCTTAAAACTAACCCTTAAAAAACTAACATCGATCCATACCTTATATCTGAGACCGCACGCTCTTTTCGCCTTGCCTTCCTCGCTTCGCCTCGCCTCGCTCGCATGTCCCTACTTTTCGCATTACCTCGCATTGCCAAACTCTGCTTCCGCGGCTAATACCTAATACTTATCTACTATTTACAATATTTACAGATTACTTATATCTACTTCCTCTCCTATTTACAATCTTTCTGCTCCATTCCTCTTCCTCCTTCCTTCTCTTCTTCTCCATCTTACCCAGCACTCCCTTCACCCATGCTACTGCCCTTTTGTCCCCCCTTTCATGCTCCTCCTACCAGTGCTCGACTCTTGCATCCCCCTTCCCACACAGTTCATACATCCTCTTCGCCCTAGAGAGCCAGTACCTATTAAAACCCTCCATTCAACCACATCTCATCCTCGCTATAAGCTCCTGACTTCCTTTCTCTCCTTTCTCACATAAATATTGCGCTCTCGCCCTTGGCATAATCCACACATCATGCCGTTAAAACTTGAATCCCTTATTCTCTCTTCCCCTGCTGTCTTCTCTCTCTCCATGCCGTTTTTCTTAACCAACTCATATATTTTCGTTCCTTCCTTCCTTGTGCATCCTTCTCACTTCATCCATCTGCAGTCCATTCGTTCTAAAATACCTTTCCCTTTCAACCTCCATCTTCCCACCCCCTCTCCTGTTCTCCTTCTCCCACCAACACTCTCCAACCAGCTTACTTCCACCCTCTTCCAAAAATTTCTCCTCATATTTACACGCCCGACTCCCCGCTAGAATCCTTACACTCGTTCTCCCCGCCTCCCACCTGACAATATAATCAGGCGTGTTCCTTGCCAACCCCAGTGTCCACTCTACATACCTCTCCTGTGTCCTATTTACCACTTCGCTTTCCTTCCACCCCCACACCTCTACGCTATACAATAGCACACTCATCACTAGTGAGTCAAACAATTTCATTCTCCTTCCAAAATCATCTGCGAATAACTTCTTTCCCAACCCCCACACCTGCCTCATCACCACATTTGCCCTTCTCACTCACTCTCTTGTGTGACCATCCACTCCACCATTCCTCCGAAACAAGAAACCCAGGTACACAAACTCTTTCACCTCCTGAACCGCCTTTCCCTTCCACTTCCAATCACCTCCCTTATCTTTTCCCTCTCCTTTTCTGAACACCATAACCTTGGACTTTTCCGCATTAAGCTCTAACCTGTTCTTATCCAGGTATCTTCTCAACCTCTTAATCATCTCTTTTAAGGCCGCCTCGCTTCTTGACAGCAACACTATGTCATCTGCATACGCTAGTGACCAAATTCTAACACCTCCTATCCTGACTCCTCCTACCAGCCCGACCTCCAGCTTACTTTCCATATCCGCAATTAAAATCGCAAAAGGGGTTGGGCTAAGCGGACACCCTTGTCTTAACCCCCTATCCATGCAGAATCCCTGCGAAATCCCCTCCCCTCCTCTCACCTTATCTTTGGTCTCTTCATATATCTCCCTTGCCACAAAAAACGCGTACACTCTCGACCCCTTCTTCGCTAATTCTCTATCCACCACGTGCTGCAGAACGTAGATATTGTCGATAGTATTCCTACCAGCCCTAAAGCCCACCTGTGTCTCCGGCAATACACCTTTCCCCTCGACATCCTTAAGCAGCCTCTCCGCCACCACCATCGCATATACTTTATACGCCGTATTGATTAGCGTAATCCCTCTATAATTTTCCTGTCTATCCCTATCTCCTTTCTTATACAGTGGCACTATTAATCCTTCTCTCCATCTTTTAACATTCCCTATCCCACCACGGCTTCAATATTCCTTTCTTCTTCTTTCTAAATACCTTCTTTTGCACACACCCTTTCACCTTGTCTTTCAGATCCTCCCATATCTCTTCCACCGACTCCCCTTGAAAGCGTACCTTTATTAACTGCTCCTGATACTTCACGATCGCCTCTCTCGTCCAGGTCACCCTCTCCCCTATCGAGACTTCTTCCTCACCTTGCCTTCCGCCACCCTCCCCTCTTATCCACAGTCTTAAGCCGCCCAGCCTCTATCCTCCACCCAGTCCCTTAGAATCTCCCCCTCCTCATTTATTGTCTTATCCTTCGATTTCCTTTCGAAGCTCTCCCCTTCCCTGTAAAGTCTCCCTTCCCTTCCCATCCTCGCATTGAAGTCCCCACCCAGTACCACCATACTCTCCTCTCTTTCGCCTAGCAAGTCTTCCACCCTTTCTTTAATTCTTCCCATTTTATCCTCATTGTACACTGTCACAAACTTACACGTTACCCCTCCTATCCTTACTTCCCTCATTTGCACTCCCTCCCCCTCTTCCTCTCCATGAACTTTTTCCTCTAATCCATCTCTAACCCCCGTTATAATCCCCCCACTGGCCCTTCCTTTCTTCTTCACTCTGACCGCCCCCAAGAGTCTCCACCTGTACCCCCTTGGCAGCTTTGGTTCATTTCTATCCCATTCCTTTCTTTCTACCCACGTCTCTACCAGTCCCACAACATCAAATTCCTGAATATACCTCCAGAACTCCTCATGCTTCTTCTTTACCCCTGCTACGTTCCAGTACAGCACGTTCACTACTCGTCTACCCTGCATTACCCCCACCCCCTATTTCCTACGAAACAAATCCCCCTGCACTTCCTTCAACACCTCTTTCTCCTCGACCCTTTCCTTTTTCGTCAAATCGTGATCGATGAAAACTCCCTCATCCTTTATCCTATTTTTATTTCGCATTACCCTCCACTTTTCTTCCCAGCTCTCCAACTCCAAAACCGCCACTTTTTTCTCCTTTCTCCCCTCCAACTTAATTTTCCCTACCATGCCTTTAACTCACCCTATGCTCTGTAGCAGCGCTTCCACGCCCTCCATTTCTTCTCCGCTCTTTAGCTTCAACCCTCTTATCACGATATCATTTCTCCTGCCTGCCTTCTCTTTTCTCTCCATTACCCTTATTCTTTCCCTATCCGCCCTCTCCTCCTTTTCATTCCTACGCTCTCCCACTTTCTCTTCTATCATATTCTCTACCCTCTCGCAAATACCTTTTCTCACTCCCCCCACCCCCGTCTCCTACTTCCATTTCCATCCTACCCTCCACCTTCTCAAGTCTTTTTTCCGTCCTTTCCTTCCACAACATAATCTCCTCTTCCATCTGCTTTATTTTAACTTCTTTCCTTTCCCTCTATAACCCTTCTACTCGCTCCCCCAGCTCTTTCACCTTCTTTTCCCAGTTCGCATCTCTAATTCTGAAGTCCTCCCTCAGGCCTTCCATCTTCTCCTTAGTCCCCCTTACGTCCTCCCTCAGCCCCCTGATCAGGCCTACCAGGATCCCGAGATCCTCCTTCACCGAATTCCTCTCCATTTTTCGGGGGGGGGGAGGGGGGGAAGGGCCAACAAGGTATCCCGCTTTTTTTAAACGGGCTCTCAAACTCGCTCTTCTCCGGACTCTCTTGGCTGTCTCTCTTCCTCTTCAAGCGATCCTCCCCGTCACTTGCGCTCGACGCTCTCACCCTTACCTTCTCGCTTCCTTCGTTCCCACCGTTCCGATTTTTCCCTCTCCCCGACGCGCCGCTCAACACCGGACAATGCACTGTTGGTCGTCGTGGCCTGTGGAAAATTTCCTCCCCGTCAATTTCACTAGCAGCACGGCCAGCACCGTCACTGCCCACCACCCGCTCTACCGCCGGTAACTCGGACCTCTCCATGCAGTACCTTCCGCAGCCGACAGACGTCTCTGCACAACCTCTGCAGACACCCCTTTCTCTCCCTTAACATCCCCTAACTCTGCGAGACCCACTCTTGACCCCTCGAAGCCCCAAGACTCCCGACCACAAACTCCCCCGACTCCTTGCCGAACTAACCTCACTTTCTCGATCTACCTAAATCTCACCTCACACCTACGCTGAGAATTACTTCTTATCTTCCCAATTCACCCCACATCACCCTACTGACCTCCTAGGCTTCCACCCTCACACTCCACTCACACCTTCCACACAAATTCCGTGAAATCCTCTCACCACCTTTCACTGAACACGTTCTCACTACCACCACCAACATGCAAGTCCACAATTTATTATTATTTTCAGAAATTTTCTCTTAGAATAGATTTAAAAAGTCGCGGTTTTTCCGAATTTTTCGACTTTTTTCAACTTTTTAATTAAAGCAAGGCCATAATCAATTAAATTTTACAGAAATAATTTTTTAAATAAATTATTATTTATAATAATATTCTCTCAGAATAATGCTAGAAAGTTGCAGTTTTTTCTGAAATTTTACAATTTTTTATTGAATTTTCAATTAGAGTAAGGAACTCATTAATTCAAGTTTACAAACATAATTGTTTAAACAATTGATCATTATTTTTCATAATATTCTCTTTCAATAATGCCAGAAGTTTGCGCTTTTTTCTGAAACATGCCAATTTTTGTTCACTTTTTGCTTAGAGTGACTTAATAATTAGTGAAATTTAATAAATATAATTCTTTAAACAAACTATTGTTTATAACATCTTTTTCTATAGCAATGCTAGATAGTTCCGGCTTTTTCTGAAAATTTCCACTTTTTGTCAACTTTTCGCTTTGTGAGGTAATAACTAATGCAAGTTAACAAACATAATTGTTTTCACAGTTTATTATTGATTTTACCTGTTTTCTTATAGATAATTAGAAAGTTGCCCTTTTCTTCTGAAATTTTTTACTTTGCTTTGTCTTTTTAGTTATGAACATATAATATTTAAACAATAGAGAGAATCATCTCTTGAACAGTCTCTTTCTTTTTTGTGATTATATTTGTCTCAAATAAAAAAGATATTTAAAATATTCTTGAAATTTTCTATATAAATTATATTAAATATTAATTCTCCTTGAGAGCCTTTTTGTTTGAATCAATATTAAAATTTATTATTTGTGGACGTTCGCATGAAAAGGGCCCTTGTGGACGGTTCTAGGGGCAAAATGATTATTTTCGGATTTAAGTGGAGAATAATATTAAGACCTCTACTGAATCTTTTGAAACTATATTTATGTCCTGAAAGCAAGTGGAAATGAGTATATTTCATTTTCAAAGAAGAAGTGTAACATGTGCGCTTATGGCTCTCGCCAACTGGAAGAGCGGTTTTTCGAAGTTCCAACTTCAAAAATGCCCCGGCGATCCGTTTTTCAACCTAAAGGGTTCGTCTTGGGCTTAAAATTCCGGGAACCTGCCGGGCTATATGATTCTGTATGATGTATGTAACTCTATGCCGGTCATAAGGACTCTTTTCATGCGGACGCCCACATTTTTTCCTAAATAAAAAGTTAAGGAAAATCTGAAAAATTACGAGAAGATAGTTATGAACCATAATGAAGGTTTAACCATTTATGTTTGTTAACTTGCATTAATTATTATCTTACTAAGTAAAAAGTGGACAAGAAATTAACATTTTCAGATAAAAACCGCAACACAACGCATTAATATAGGAGAAGATAGTTATAAACGATAATAATTTAAATCAAAGACCCCAAAAACTTCTTCATGCCAAATTTCAGACAAATTTCGATGTAAAATCGAATTTTGGCCACTTTTTGTGGTTTCTGGCCACTTCGCAAGCGGATAGTCTGCTTTCTTGTTTATGCACGTATATTTAAGTTGTATGACAAAAGTAGCAAAAAGTAGCAGGTTTATCTCAAAGTATAGATGTCACGTAACACATACAGGGCTTATTTTCTTCTATAAGAGGAGGGAAGTTCGGGGAACTATGAATCGGAAGTGGATACTCTGTTATAAATTATTATAGTGTGTACATGAAAAATATAAATATTACAAATTATTCTCAACTTATCTTCGGTATTCTTAAATCATAAACATGAATAAATAAATATAGAAAAAATTGCATAGTCCGGGAGACATAAAGGAGAGGTGGTATGACCTGAAAGGTCCCCGGAATTTTTTAAATGGATATTGTGCAGAATGGTCTCCTGAATCCGACGGTATGAGGTGCTTTCGTGAACTGAGGGTCGTTTTCTGGATATTGTTGATTAAACATTTTTTCATAAATTATGCTGCATCTCCCGAAATTATCGATATTTTTAGAAAAAAAATTTTGAGGCTATTAGGTCTTATTGAAATCAAACATTTTTGTTCTGTGCAATTTTTTGTCTGCCGCATAGTTTTTGCAAAAAACGCAAAAAAAGCATATTATAATAATCGATTTTTATGCATTGTTTATGGATCTTTTGCATATTTGTCTTCAGAATTAGTTAGATTGTACTAAGACGCATGCAATTTCTCTTGTACATTTTTACATGTGACTCATAGTTTATATAAAAAAAACCACAAACAAGTTTTGCAACAAGGTTTCTTTGAACCCGAGTGTAGACGACACTTATTAAAATTTTCACATTTTGTTTCCTCATTCTGGTAAAGGAACCATAGAGGAAAAAACTTTGTCTGAGACTTTTTTTCGTATCCCGAATAGTTTATTTAACAAATAAAACATTAATTTAAGTGAAAAGAAATCGGCAAAGATCATAAGGGATTGTAAAAATTAACCGATCGTCTTCAATCTTTCTTTGATTTTCTCGTAAAAATATAACAAAGGTAATTCAGCACATTAAAATTCGATTAATAAATATTTGACAAAATTTCGACTTTTCTCAACCGACTCCAATCTTGTAACGATGGAAAGATAGACCTTTTTCTTTCTTTGTGCGACCCCCTATGACTAGAAAATTAGTGCAAAAATTTTGAAAAATATTAATTGATCCAATTGTAATAGGCTGCATTAGCCTCGTTATATTATTTCGAGAAAATCAAAAAAAGATTGAAAAAAATCGGTTAATATTTACAATACCTGTTGATCTTTAACGATTGAGAAAACAAAACGTGCAAATGTTAATAAGTGTCGGCTACACTCTGGTTCAAAGAAACCTTGTTGCAAAACTTGTTTGTGGTTTTTTTTTATGTAAACTATGAGTCACATGTAAAAATGTACGAGAGAAATTGCATGCGTCTTAGTACAATCTAACTAATTCTGAAGACAAATCTGCAAATGATCCAGAAACAATGCATAAAAATCGATTATTATAATATGCTTTATTTTGCGTTTTTTGCAAAAACTATGCGGCAGACAAAAAATTGCACAGGACAGAAATTGTTGATTTCAATAAGACCTAATAGCTTCAGAAACAATTTTCTTGAAATGTCGATAATTTCAGGAGATATAGCATAATTTATGGGAAAATGTTTAATTAACAGTATCTAGAAAACGACCGTCAGTTCGCGAAAGCACCTCATACCGTCGAATTCAGGAGACCATTCTGCACAATATGCATTGAAAAAATTCCGGTGACCTAAACGGATCCTGGCTCCTGGACTATCACGAATTAAATATAAATTAATAAATATATCAATAAATATAAATCATAGCTATATCAAAATTAGAATGTTTTTTAACTTTGCACCAATATCAGTGAAATACGAATTGTTCAATTAACAAAATATTTTGTTTTTTGTGTACTTGCAACTGTTCTGTTTATAATGAAAATTTGTGGGTAGATAAATCTTCAAGTTCTTTTTTGGCCCCTTTTTGTGGTTCCTGGCCCACTGTGGCGTCAGCTGGCAAGATGTCTGCACGCCGCGCCGAGGGCCAAGCAATAATACCAATTGCATGAGGAGATACTTTTTTTCTAATTTATTGCAATACCTTGCTTTATATTCGGACATTTCATAATATACGTGCGTAGTATATAAGGTATAAACTTACTAAGTCGATTTTGTTAAGTAAAAATTTAGGTGATCGTAGAGTCATTGAAGGTGATTGCAAAGTGATTGCAATAACGTTTGTACACTGATTGCAAGAACTATGTACCCCTCGAACCAGCCTCACTGTGTTATTGCACTTGAGAACACACTGTAATTTTTCAATGCACCACTGAAAAAAAAATAATGTCCCAGCAACAAAATAATTTTGTTGAGCAATTTTGGCTGTTCTTACCAAAATTTGGTTGCGACTACCAAAAGAGTAGTTGGAGTTACAAAAACATTTATTTGACTCAAAGAAAGAAGTTTGTTAAGCACTATTTGTTGAGCGTACCAAACACGTGGCAGCGCATGCGCTCTCTTTAAACTCATGACGAGCAACTGACCACTTTTTCAATATGGTGGATTCGAGCGAAAATCACCTCCCTGCATTTTTATCGTTGATATTATTTGTAGTTCTTTCAAAGAAAATAAAGTTGAAAAAAAGAGTTGTGTTTGTTTCCAAAAAACGTTAGGATGACTGACGTTGCGACCCAACAAATTTTAGATGAATGCGGCCTAGGATTTCTAATAGATGTATTTAAAGGTAAGTGATTTGTACATTTTATTATTCGTTGTATTTAATCTCTCGAATCCTCAAAATACACTTAAAACTAATATCGTTGTTAACATCTAAACACAAATATCTTTAAAGTTTATGTCACATTATTCACATGGGAAGTGAGAATATATACAATATTACCTGATGCTTCAAGGTCAAGATTCTTGGCTTCAAAATTGATAATTTTTATATATGCATACTCATTTGCTACTCCAATAGTGACCAAAGTAAAAAAATTTGTTAAGTTCTATGCAGACCTGAATAATATAAAAAAAATTTGAATTCAAAGTGGAGTACATAGTAACATAGTGTTTGAGGTTATGAAATAATTATTTTGAATCTAAAGTTACGTTTCGTAATTCAGTGATTATCTTGCGGGAAATATATTTTTGAAGAAAGCAGAGTGCAATTCCACTATTTTAATTTGAAATTAAAATATAAACTTTATAAATAAATTCAAGATATAATTTTTTTCCTCACAGCAATAGGATATACTGGGATATCCCATTCAAACCTATTTATCTCCCAGGTTGTCCTAGGGATATTCCAGGGATAACCCGTCGGATATCCTGTAAGGTAGAAATTAGGATGTATGGGTTGTTTATGAGACGTTTCTGGGATATTTCACTGTCTCAAGTAGAATATATGATTTTTTCATGTGAGAAGTTGTAGGCTCCGGAAGCTACGATCATGGT
>CAKNYM010032762.1:237-33398 GCA_932195095.1 Andricus curvator
TTGTGGAGAATGATCAGTGTAAGATCTACTGGAATTTCTCATTCTCGACCACTCAACGTATCAGTGCTACGAAGCCTGATATTGTCCTCCAAGATCTGAAGAACAAGATGATTTACGTGATTGAATTCTCGGCACCAGCCGATGGTAATATCACGGCAAAGGAGGAAGAAAAACGGGCGAAATATCAAGCACTTCTTTTCGAGCTGAGCAGGCTCTACCAAGGCTTCAAAGTCCATCTTGTAGTTCTCATAATCGGCTGTCTTGGAGGTATGAAAGCTTCATTTATTAGCCAACTCAACAAGATTGCGGCTTGCCAGCGTCAGGCTCATTCCATCGCGAACCGGATGCAAAAGGCTGTTCTTCTGGGATCACTTCATCTGGTCCGTCAACACTGTTCCTCATAACATTCTACAAAGATTGGTAGCTCTAAAAAAGTATCCAGAGGTGAAACTTCATCTCCAACTGTCCCGTCTGCCGCGTAAGATCATCCGCGTCTAGAGACCTGACTCCAAGGAACAGTGTTGCCCGATGTTATCTTGCGTAAATTTCCCGCCCTTGCTTACCTTCTAGGACAGAAGGAGCAGAAGCGGATGACGTACACGTTCCAGTTGCGTCGGGATTGGTTGCCTTTAAAGAACCATGATCGTAGCTTCCGGAGCCTACAACTTCTCATAATAATAATAAATACCGAAGGTGTTCTCGCATTGGCGTCGCGGTAGGGCTTGAGCTTTGCTCTCATGAATTTGATGGCTATCTTGGCTGTAGCTTTGCTACTGACAGGGTTTCCCATGCCAGACAGGCAGAGAACGAAGAGGAAAGGTACTAAGAGGAGTACCAAAACCCCATAAAAATAATGGAGAAGTTATTAAATTCATATAGACGCTGGTCGCTCCCCGAGGATTGTCGGGGCGCCCCTGGTGCCGTCGCTGGGATTTGCAACATACGAGTCAGTGATGGTGAGCTACGTGATGGACAGGTAGACCTCACCGGGGTACCTAAAATGCTTACTGTCCAGCCAGAACATCGGCAAGAAGTGGTAAGCAGCAGAACATCAACTGCGCCTGCGAAGCATGTTTCGGTTGGGAGCCCCAGCCGACCACTTCCACAGGAATGCCACGGCAGCGCATCAATTTTCAAATCCATCATGATGAGTACTTGATGCGCTGCTAATTTGAATACGAGATGGGAGCTACCACAACTTCTCCTGACGGGATGGCCTTTTGCCAGAACTTTGTGGTGAATTTCCCGGAAATAAAGACAGTCACCCAAGACAACTTTGAACAACGAAGGCGTCCGATAATAGACGGGAACTTGCTTGCTAGAAGAACCATCAATCGAATAAGATCTGTGGTTGAGAATGCATTCCGCCAGCAACTCCAGGGTGCGTAGACCAAGAAGAGGATCAAGTGGACGCCGGGAATGAATCGAGACGTGATCAGATGTCACTTTCAGGCAACGGCACGGGACGGACCCGTCAGGGGCGAACAACATCGTCTCTTCGTGGGTCTTCATCTCGAGCTGGCCCATAGAGTGACTGAACAACATCTTGCTGATCAATTCAGATCAATTCATTTTTGTGACGGTTACTCGTCGGTTACTGATTAGGCATTCTAATAGATCATTACCTATTGAGTTGATGTCCATGCTGCCCCACAAAGTATGGTATGAATTAGCACCGCATTCACCGTGTTCACCAGTGTACGTACCTCCACTGGTTGGTTGGTAATCGCTGTCATATGGAAAGTACGCTGATCCCATGACTAGCTTCCCTATTCCTTTCAGATCTGTGGCTAACACCATGAGATCTCTCGAACATAGCTCTGGCAGCGGGACAACGTTGACTCCCTTCGCCGGTATGGAGGCCCTTGGTTTGACCGCCTTGGGGTCGCTGTAACAAAAACTAGCCCCCTCTAATCCCCTTATGGTATCTCGAGCTAACCAAGGTTCCTGGATTAGCGAGACACTTGTATGCCTCGCAGCCATGCCCCTCTGCAGAACGGCAGAGGCGCCTTTGCTGCGATGCATGTCATTTTGTGTAATGGTCAGGCCGGGCCCAGTCACTTAGGACTGCCCCCGATCTTCCTGTGTCCCGACGGGCTCCTCCTGTCCGTGGCTGGCAACCCTAATGTTGACCTGTCTAAGGTGGTAGAAGGGCCCGTTGTTGAGGACAGCAAAAGCCCTCGTCTGGGATTCAGGAATTTGCACAACTAAGATTTGCTTGGTACCTCCCGCTGTGTCTTCTTCCTAAGGCTGATCGTGCCTGACGATTCACTAGGACGCTGTCCTGAGTGACAGATTGAATCCCTCCAACCGCCGAAGGACCACAGGCGGGTCTTCCAGCTTACCTGGCAACCACGCTGTAGCCCTCACCATCTGTGGACACTCATTCGAACACCATCCAGGTGGTCTCCTTGAAGAGCTCAAACTGCTCCGCAGTGAGCAGCGAGCCGGGGTAGCTCGTATCCGCCACCACCACCGTCAGGGGGCTAGTCCTCTGGGCAGCTGTCTGTCTAACCCCCGACGACTCCCTGTTTACCGGCTGCTGGGCTGTCTCGTGCCTCTTCATAGGCTTAGCCCCCCCCCCCCGCCCGGTGGGTGTCCTCTGAGCCCCACCCTCTCTTCTGGGCTTCAGTGCTGGATGTCGACGTTGTAGTTGCCGATGTTCCAGCCACCGCAGCTGCTCTACTAGCCTGTTGCGCTTGCCTCCTCAGTTTCCTTTTCAGGGAACCGTTGATGCCTTTCTTCTTTTTAGGGGACTCATTGGCCGCTCCTGTTTCGGTAGCCTTATTCAGAGGGGCCGTCAATCCCTCAGCTCCCGGGAGAGTTGGGGACACAGCCGCCATCTGAGTTTGGCTTGTCGGAGAGGCAGATTAGGAAAAAGGATTATGTTAGACCCGTTCGAGCCCAACCCCTCTCCCTCTTCTGCCACATACCTTCTTCCTTCCTTCAAATTTTTGTTTTTTTTTCGCGTGTTCATTCCTACTCTTACGAGTAGCTGGGGAAATAAAAAGTTCGCCCCTCAGGGCCCCGCATGCAAGGGTAAGACTAATTACTCGGGGAGATCGTCTGGGAGGGACCTCAATCCAGGGATGCAGAAGGTCCGTGTTAGCTAGGCTCTTTCACCCTTCTACCATACTACAATCATACATACCAGGAGAGCCCGTTTATAAGGATCCTTTTATCCATATCCATACACATGCAGGCGGAGGTCCGTTTGACCCCCTTGTCCCACACGCTTAAGCCTCCCAACCACCTACAAGGTGATACAACCCCTAGGGGAGGTTTCAACGATTAATTCTCATCAGAATTATTCCTGAATCTTCATATGATTTTGAAAATTTATATTAGGTTGTCGACCAGGTTAAAAAGTTCAACTAATTACGCTTCCGGGCCCACCGCAGATCGTTTCTTCATTCTCCTTTTTTTACAAGATGACACGTATCAGCATTTTAATAACCTGTGAACATTTTTCAACGATTAATTCTAATCGGAATAATTCTTGAATTTTAATATAATCCTCCTTCTGTCTCTCTTCTCGACTAGGCGGATTTTTAACGGCACGTGACGTTTTATTGAACAGGCGGGAAGGATGAGTAGAAAAGGTGGAATTTTCCTGAATCCACTTTACTCGCCGTTCAAGGCCTTGTTTCGCTGTTGAAGGAGATCTTATTTTTTGTGTTCAGTGCTGCTTGATGGTCAGCAGTTTACAGTTGTTCAGCGTGTGATTTGCTTTCCCTAAGTTTCGAGCAAGTGCCCTAATTTTTGGAGTGAATTTTTTGTTTGATGTTATGTAGCTAATCACGCACTGAATATTTGATGCATGCCGTCTCGCCGTTTCAATTTTAAAATGAAGCTGTGCAATAAGCTCGCGTGTCTTACTCAGGCGTACTGAAGTATCGTTACTTCTATTGTCGCTAAGTAGAGAGACCGCCTTCTCGTAAACTACACAGTTCAGATTCCAGAGATTAACATCTTCGGGGAGCAAATCGGGGAGAGCAGTATTAGCTTCAGCTAATTTGTCTATCCTGAGGAAGACTTTTTGGTGGATACATCTCCTACTTCTCATGTTGGCCTTATCGGCTATTTGCAAAGGTGGTCTTGCTGGAACGAATGGTATGTTAACTGGAGGATGTTGCTCTTTTTCTTGCTGATAGAGAGCTTCAGATCCGTTTGTGTACAAAAAGGATACCTGATCTCTTAAATACTGAGGCGTTTTATGAGCATATTCCGGATGCATATTCACCCAACGCTCATATAACCTCTGCATGAATCCTCTTCGCGCCGGTGAGCTTCCTTGCCAAGAGGTAACAATGTCCCTCCTGAGATGGTCCGCCCATTTAAATCAATATTCTCGCGTTTGTCCGGGGCCGTTGCCTGTTCGTCGCCTCGGTTCGGTCCTATAGCCACTTTCAACTGAACCATGGCCTCCATCCGAGATACGCCTATTGTGGGTGGCACTGCGCGATACTGGTGTCGTAACCGCATAATTGATTGCATTGGGGATTTAGCCCAAAGCAACGTGACTGCCTGCAAGAGCCAGAGCTCTCGGGTGATAGGGTTATTATTAACATTGTCTGGTAAGGCTGGTCTATTTAAGTCCCGTAGCACTGCTGTTAAAACCTTTGTACTATGCCTTCTCATTTTGAAACCCTGGTGAAACAGAGGTTATACACGGGTCACCATCGCTGCTAAAGTATCATTTAAGTCCTGTAGCATGAGTATATATACCGTCAGACGAATCCACTTTATTGGGTATGGGCCTGGACGTTTAGGCAGGGGAGAGAAAAACAGCAGAAAACTACCTCCTGAGTTCAGCCGGTATTTCGGCAGTCCAGTTTGAAGGCTGACATCCGACCCTACCAATCGAATGCACACAATCATCCTCGGCTATCCGCGCTCGAAATTGCTTGACATCTGGACTCTTCCCGAGTCGAGATTCACCTCGCAGTTAATTCCGTCGGTTCTTGAGACCATCTACTTAATAAAGTTTTATTATTTAACTACTGGTTTTGTGAACTTTTTGAAGACAAACGTTACAATTTCAAACTTTTTTCATTTTTTTGAAATTTTTTTCAAAGCAACGGGTATCTGTGAAAAAACTGGCTCTCAGTAGAACTACGGCCACGTCTCACGATGAGAGATGGATGGCCACAGAGCACGACAAAGTCACAACGACCGGCCGCAAAAACACTCGTGTGTGTTGAGGACACGGAGGGATCCAAGGATGACAGCTCTTTGCATCCATCTCGCAAGTACCTCGGCATGTTTTTGGCAGGTGCGCGGATATGGCTTTGAGGTTACGAACCAGTAATAGCTTCGCACTTCCGAGAGCACCGATCACGAGGACAATTACTTTAACCGAATATTTTGGGTACGTTGCAGCTCCCTTTTAAGGTCTTGATACCTCTCCTCCTTTTCCTTCTCCTTGGCAGTGATGTTGTTTTCGGACGGAGCCGAGAACTCGATCTCGAATATAGTTCGTTTCTCGAAGTCTTGGAGAACGATGTCAGACCTGGAGTGTGCAACGGAGACTGCTGTCTGAAAATCGCATTTCCAGAAAATTTGGCACTTCTCGTTTTAGATTATTGACTCTATCTCCCTCGGGGCGATCGGTGGCGCAGGATCGTGGCCAACAAAGTAACAGCGATAAAGATTCCCGCGTGAGTGAGACACGTGGATAGTATGTGTTCTAGGTACTCAGCGTGTACATGACACGCACTGCACCTATCTCTGGGAACTTCTTGAGGTAAAATTCGGCTACGGTAAACTAGGGTGGAAATAAGAACATCCTGGCACGCGAAAATGACACCCTCTGTGCCGGAATTAAGTCCGGATGCTCTGAGGAAAGCAAAACGTAGCACTTTCCTCACTTGTGATGTTAAAATTCAGGTTATGAGTCTCGGCCGCCTGCTCCGCGGCATTGTAAAGGAACTCTCCTTTGCCAACTATCTCGTGTTTCCTGACCATTTTTAGGAAAAGATCTCTTCCGTTTGCAACGATGTAAGCGCCATGGGAGAGCGGAAAATGTTTATTCTCCCTTACTCACCCCTCCATCTTCTGTATTCTCCTCCTTTCGCCAGATAACATCCGTATTTTGTTAACAATATGCTACTTGATTGACAGCAGCTTTGATTCGTTCAGTTCGTGAGCGAATTTTAGGACTCTTTCCGTAATCGGCCTACCAGATGTTTTGTAGTCAATCAGACACTGAATACGGGACGCATTCTGTCGTGCACAGATAATCTTTTTGTTCAGTTGATGCAAGCGCCTGTTGGTCTCGTGATCCATCGTTGGTTTTACCCTTCGATTTGAATCGGCCAAAGCTCTCGCCGCACCATAAATTGAACAAGTGGTGGTCCAGAGGTGGGACTGCTTCGAGGGATCCTTATGAAGGGCGGCATCCGTTTAGCCAGATCTTGTTGTCTAGGAGAAACCTGGATAATAATGTTCCTTGTCCTCAAATCACCATCATATCTCAGGGGATGCCTGTTTTCCGCGATTAGTCCTAATGTCGTTTCCTCTCCTTCGTCTGCAGCTTGTCCCTGCAGCGGTTGGGAAGGCGTTCCGCGTACATATCTTGTTCGCAAGAGGTGTTTTTGTGGAGCTTTGTGCAGTTATTTCTTTAGAGGTTGTTTGTTGGTGTCTCTAACCTCAATCCTGAGGCGACTTGTTAATTAGTTCCACATATGTGCATTTTGAACATACATTTTGTAATTTACCAATTTTGACCCCGGATTCGTATTCAACGCGAAAAATCCTTCAGAAACTCCGAGCTTCGTTAAGACGGCTTTCAAGTGGCATCGGAAGGCTTCCTAATTCTAACGTTTCAACCGGCATTAGGAAAGTAAACCGAAGATGCCCGAAGAATTGGTCGTTGTCGGACAAATTATCGCCCATTGTACTTATTGTATCGGTCATTTATTGTAACATTCTGTAATTTGATGACTATTTCCTTTGATCTCGGATTAGTTCTAATTCTGTCACATATGAATTCTTGGATCGATGTCGGATTATTCTTTTATTACGTCGTATTCTGTCTATTGCATCCTTAAAATCGGTAGATAAAAAATATAGGTTCGTTTCCTTAATCATTATATTTTTAAGAAGTCATATAATATAATTTTGTACATGCATTTTATGTTATAGGTGATTTCTCTTTACATATATATCCAGTCGAATTAGAAGATGATGGCGTATATCAGTGCCAAGCATCGCCAACTAATGATGGTCAACCGGGACTGCGATCAAGGTTTGCACGTCTGAGTGTTTTAGTCCCTCCTCAAAAGCCGATAATTCTTCAAGGTTCTTTTCTTGTTACCACTGAGGATAGAGAACTGGTAATGGAATGCATTAGTGTTGCTGGAAAGCCACCGGCAGAGGTAAATATTTAAACAATTTTTAAGCATATAGAGCAAAAAAACTAAATTTGGATCAGTAATTATAATATTATAATTATAATAATATAATTATAATTTATTTTGAATTTACGGATGAGAGAAAATACATTTGTGATGGAATTGCCTAAATTTTCAATCAAGTTTTTTTAACACGTTTGGACGTGCCTAGAGCGCGCGTCTGTTTATTTCGCGCTTCGCGCTTGGACGTATTTGGACCCCGCGCTTCGCGCTCGGATATTTATTCTTTGCACTTGGAATGCACTTCGAAGGCTATAATTGCTCATCAAGAAGTAATTCGGCTATTGTAATAGATTACGTAATCGTCAACTTGAAGGGATAGGAAAGTATACGAAAAATGAAAATTGAGCAGACTCATCAACCTGTAGTGGTGTGGCTAAAAAGCAGAAACAAACAGGAAAAGAGAAGAACTTGGCAAGAGGTAATAGGGGAAAAAGTTCAAAGCACGACGACGAACCGGCGAAACGCTCACATTAAGTGGACGAATCGACTCAAGAATGACTTGCTGGACTGTTATGATGCCAGCATTAACCCTGTTAAGAGAGGCTATATGGCGCGTTTGCACATTCTGTGGTGCCAGAAACACCCAGAGCTTTAGCATGTTTTGCATCAGTCTTTGCGAAATGAAGCTGCCTACCTCTCGAAAACTAGATATGTACGCAGAGCGCTTTCCTAACCGCTTTATGATCAAGCCGCAGACAAGAGGAAGAAGCGACATTAAGACCAACCGCGATTTCAGGACAAGGAGGAACATTAACATCCATGTTCCTCCTAAGCCCCAAGATCTGGCTGAAATGGATGCCTCCCTTCGTGAGGATATCTCGGAGTAGTCCGACCTCTGGACCATCAATTGTTCAGCTTATGATGCTGCGAGAGCTATGGCTGATTCAAATCGAAGGCTAAAACCGACGATGGATCAAAAAACCAAAAGACGCTTGCATCAACTCAACAAGAAGATTCAATGGGCAAGACAGAATGCGTCCCGTATTCAGCGTGTGATTGACTACATAACATCTGGTAGGCCGTTAACAGAAAGGTTTCGAAATTTCTCCCAAGAACTAAGGATGGGTCATGAAGAATCAACATTTCTCGCTGACCCATCGCGCCTCTTCATCCATCTCCCTGTTTCTGTCAAGAATGCACCCAAGCCAAAGTAATTGTCCTCGTGATCTGTGCTCTCGGAAGTGGGAAGCTATCACTGGTTCGTAACCTCAAAGCCATAATTGCGTGCCAAAAACATGTTGAGGCACTTGCGAGATAGGTGTGATTTACTTCTGTTCTACTGTGAGCCGGTGTCATTTTCATAAAAGGCAGTTGCTCCCAGTGGGACCCTGCGGTGGTTATTCAACCTTTTTTTTTTAATGATATATGCAGGAAATATTGGTATTGATTTTGATTTGGACAAGTGTTCCAAGAATAGTTTGAAGCGAGGACGGATTACTGGTGTTTCCGGGGATCCTGAGCTTGTGGATTTAAGTGTTATTAGACATCTTGACACTGGAGATACCTGTGCATACCTAGGAGTGCTTCAAATCCACAGTCAGGACGTAAAATCAGAGAAGGAGTCTCTCCAAACTCTATCCGACAGATTTGGTCTTCCGAACTTTTAGCGAAGAGTCCTTTCCGCGACTTGACATCTCACGCTGTTAATGTGGTTGCGGAATACTGAATCTCGAATGTTTTCACAACGGGATCATTCTGGGTACAGCTCATATAGTCGCTAGTGGACGACACCCTCTTCTTAAAATGGCCAGGAAACATGAAGTGGTAAAAGGAGCGTTTTTGTATAAAGCAGAAAAATGCATCAAATCTTATCCATCACGATTACTCAGTCCTGAGGCCCGGATTAAGAAAGCACAGGAGAAAAACTTCCGTGAACAGCTCCTCGACAAGAGGATGCACGGCATCTTCCATAGAAATGTGGAGGATCAGTCGGATGTCGTATGCGCTAACGTTTGCTTTCCATATATCACCCGGATTGAAGTCGGGCACGGAGGGTTTCATTTTGGCATCTTGGACACATACTCTCTTGTTGTGTAACTCGTGGGGGAGGCACGTACGTTTAAATGCACTAGAACTTCATACGCGCGTGGAGCGCGCGTCTAATTGTTTCACGGCTTCACATGGGTGCCCTCTCACGTTACAGATTAAATAATTTTGCAAATCTAAACATTAGCACCCAACTTTGGAAAAAATCTAAAATTACGACGCGTATTAGCACCTAGGTTCACACCTACTCTGAGGTAAGAACTTCTGACGTATAGAAATACATAGTAAATAATATTATCTTTTGAATTCAGTAATAATAGTTCATTAAATGAAAACGAAAAACGAAAAGTACAAACGGATGAAAAAGGCGTAAAAATAATCATTAAATTTCAAAAAATGCACAAACTTTTGAAAAGATTTCAAAGAATTTCTTAACTTAAACTAAAACAATTTCACAAAGTTTTTAAATATTCTAAAAATATTGCAGAAAGATCCTATCGCTGTCTCAGATGTTTACACATCAAAAACCCGAAATTAAAAAGTGAAAGGGAGAGATGCAAAAAAATATTTATGGTTCCGACAAAATACCGGTTTCATGTTCGATCGAGTGTTCGATCACAGTAAAAATTAAGGAAAAATATATTGCAGGGGCAAAATTAGTCCATAAAATCTTGAATAAGTAGAATGTTAATCAGTTACAGAGGTTATTAAAGTACTGTGAGCAAGTAACATAAAGAAGAAAACTGAACATAGTGCATATATTTTCTTATAAAAATAAAATTGTTGAAAATGTGCTACTGGTTTTTATTTCAATAATACAATTGAGAAATATTTATTATAGTAATATTTTATTACATATAATTTTTAATATTGTTATAATAATATAATATTATATAATAATATTATTAATATTTATTATATATTTTATAGTAATATTATAGTAATATCTTTTAGCAATATTTTATAAATTGTACAATATAAATGCTACTAACCTCCTTATACTAATACACTCAACTCCCGGTATAAGAACGGTTTGGGGCTTGGCTTGCAGTGGCCTTGATCCTAAATCGGAAGAATCCAAACGTAAACAGGCATCGTCGCATGAACAGTTTCCATTGTATATGGACGCATGATGCAACTGACGCGCTCAGAGTACTGCCCTCATGCTGTTTGTCACACTTGACTGAGCACCGCCTCTCTCTCGGTCTCGTGGTCCCCGCGAAACAACAAATTCCGAGGACTTGAATTCTAGGAATATCGTAAACTGAGAGTTCTTATATCGGGAGTTGAGTGTATGTCTAACTTTTCCCACCTGTGTTATAATATATACTAGACTATTACGTGCGCGCGCAATCGCGCGCCAGCTTTTTGTCTCCATTTTTCTCCTTTACTCAATTTTCGAATCACTATTTGTTTCCTCAAATTTCTTGAACAATCAAATTCTTGCTGAAATTATACTCTAAAAGAATGTATTCAGTGAATCCATGTAACGTAGAATTTACTATTACTAATTATAACAGTAAATGTCTAGATATAATTTGAAGATTTCAAGTGCACGTTATGTAATTTAATATTTTGAAAAAAACCTAATTTTTGTACAATGAAACTTGCCGTTACTTTCACGGCCATTTTTTTTATGTAAGCATCAATATACATCGCTAAATCATTAACAAATTAATATAACTATAATTTTAAAAAATCCTATTCAGATTTGATTCTCAGTTCTCAATATAAAAATCATTGAACATGTATTTGCACTGGAATGTTCGAATAAATTTTGATAAAAAAAGAAGAGCGTGTCTGAATACATTGCTAAATAATTAAAACATATGTACATGCCATTTTGAAAATTGAATTGGAATACTCATTTCATGGCCATTTTTGTAAATCTGTGAATCAAGAAACATCGCTAAATCATTAAGTTATTATCATATTATAACGTTTAAATAATTCAGAAAAACAACAGCGTACGACAAAATATCGTTGAATAATTAAAACATATACATATAATTTCGAAAATTGAATTAAGTTACATGCCTCTCTTTTTTCGTGGTTATCTCAGCGATATATTAAGTCCCACTTCTCCATGCCTCAGAGAAGTGAATTGAAAAAATTCAAACTCCGATCAATTAAAGCTTGGAATCTGCTATTTAAAAAGAGGCCAAGAACATAATGAAATATTTACTTTTTCTCGATTTATAATAAAAAATGTGGAAACATGTCCAAGATGAAAATCAGTTCGTCGAGCGGCAGTCGAATGTCGAATTTAAATGACAATTCGAGAACCAGTAGATATTTTATCATATGATATTCACAACTTTAACTCCTACAAGCTTCCATTTCTTTCATTTCCTTCTCTGAAGCGTGCAAAAAGTGGAATATGATAATCGAGAATTGGTCACAAACATTTGAAATAATTATATGATTGAGTATGTGAGCTAAACGTCATAATCATGATAGGATAGGTGCAAATGTCATGAAGGTTAGCATAGTTAGTACATCCTTTCATGGGAATGCATAAGACTTTTTTGAAAAAATATTCTAAACGTAAAAGTAAGTTATGAATGTATAAATAGTAATATTTTTCAAGTGTAAAATGCATTTGCACAATTATGTTTTATTCTTTTATCGGTTGAAAACCTTTCAGTTCCAAGAAATAAAATCAACTATCCAAAATTTTGAGTTATAGTGCCCGATTCTGATCAACTCTATCCGATACTCCAACCTGAAATTTTGGCATATCTTATTCTATTGTAAATATGTACCAACTATGCTAAACTTCCTGACATTTCCATCTATCCTATCATAACCATGACGTCATGCTAGATTACTCAATTGTAATAAATGTATGAAACGTAAATAAACTTCGATTGTACAGTTCAAAGCCAATATTAAATGATATAATATTAATGTCAGTAATCAATTCCTGTTACCACACAAAAGATAAATTATAATTCAATAATTATGTGGTTCAATATTGTGAGAAAATCAATTAGTATACAACGTAAAAATTGAAGAACAAATATTTTCATTGAAACATCCAAATCAATTTTACTTTATATTTTTATGAAGATTATAATTAACATTTTTAATTAATTTCAGAAGAAATTAGAACATATTTACATATAATTGTGAGAAAGCAATTGAGATACTCATTCCAAAATAGTATAAACATTTAAGAAAATTATATAGTTGCAACAGAGACATGTTAAATATGAATAAAGTTTCATTGCACGAATTATAACCAATATTGAACTACATTACCTTGAAGTAAATAATTCATGCTTCTTAGTATAGAAAAATTATAATTCAATCTTTATGTAATTTAACACTCCGTTTGGCACATGGGCCCAGCCAGACCTTTCGCGATTCAAAATGTTTATTTAGTATACTTCTGATTGAGTTAGTGACTTGAAACTCCCTGACTTTTCCTAAAATTTCCTCAGCTATCATTTAAAAAAGAATTGAAAGGATACATGCCATACACGGATAATTACAAGGATATTTATTTAAATATACTTAGGTTTGGCACATGTGTCCTTGCCAGACCCCTATATATTTTATGCGGAAATGTATTAAATATGTATAATGCATTTTGAACATCTTAATTCGTTTTTTTTAGTTTCTCTTGGTATTTTTCCATTGAAACTGCCTTTTATATTCTCTTGGCATCTTGCATACACATATGTGAACGTTATAAAGTCAACCCTTACTTCTCCTGCTTCCATTGCCATCACATCACTCACTTCCCATACACTCACATTCACTAATTCCATTCAAACACTGCCCAGCCCCCCATTAACCCTACTTTTCACCACCCCCCCTCCCTTACCTTTCCCTCATCTACTTTCCCTCTCCTTAAGTCCCCTACGTTCATTCCCCACGCATCCGATCCACGCACTTTCTCACCCCCTTCACTTCTCTTACTTCTCCCTCCTCTACATCACTACCCCTAACATTCTTCACATCCCTCACTTCTCTTACTTTCTATCTCCTCACTTTCCTTACTTCTCCCTCTCTCACATCCCAGACTTACTTTCGCTTCTCCTACTTCCGAATCCCTCACATCCCACACTTCCAATCCCATCACTTCCCTCACTTCCCTCACTTCCCCAACTTCTACTTTCCCTAATTCCACTCCCATACTTCTCCTGCCCTCCCTTTCTTCACTTCTCCCTCATCTCCTTTCCTTCTTCTTAATTCCTCTAGTTTCATTCACTTCTCTTAACTTCTCCCTCCTCTATATCCCAACCCCACACATTGTTCACATCCCTCACTTCTCCCACTTTCTACTCCCACGCATTCCTTACTTCTCCTTTCTCTACTTCCCCGCCCCTCACATCTCTCACATACACTTACTTCTCCTGCTTCCCAAACCCTCGCATCCCACACTTCAAATCACATCACTTCCCTTATTTCTCCATCCTCTACTTCCCCAAAATCCACGCACATACTTCTGCTACTTCTTCTCCCTTCCCTTACTTCTCCCTCATTCATATAAATTCCATTTATAAGAATAACCCTTCGATGGCACACTTCCCGATGCGTAACATAGCCTGGCATACTGGGGGCTTGTTGGCCCCAAGCGAAAAAGGCTTCCCGCAAAGAGCCAATTCATTATTTTGAGTAGCTGAATTTTGTACACACTCTTGGATAGTTACTTCAAAGAATGCTGTGGGTTATTTAGTTCAAAATTTCTTCTAAATATGAAAAAAAAGATTGTGGAAGTTAAAAAATAGAGAAAAATTACATTTTTTACGAGTTGGAGGGGGTATCTGGCTAAGGTGACAGGACCGTATAAGTACCATTTTCAAATGTTGAAGGGACTTAAATTAGGATTGAAAATGCCTGGAGTCTTTTTTACCCCAGTGTGCCATCGGAGGGATAGTACAGATCATAATAAAGCGTAAAAATGAAGGGGAAAAAAAAGATATTTTCTTCACCTGTGAAATTTGTTTTTCTACATTACATTTTTTTAGTTTTACCACAGTAGGTAATTAAATATGTGCGAAAGCTGCTAGGAATAAGGAAAACCCAAGAATATATACCTGCATGCTATATAAATACATTTCAATACACCTCCAAAAACGCAGTATTTCCATACATTTGCATAGAAATATACAGGGGTCTGGCCAGACCACATGTGCCAAACCGAAGGTTATCGGAACATTTGCCAAACGGAGGGTTAATATTGTAAAAACACTAAGCAGCTAATAATTAATTAATCATTTTCCAACATGAAAAACAATAAATAATTATTCCCATTGGAACATTTAAATAATGTTTATTTTATATTTTTCAAACAAATTATTTTTTTATGATAATTTATGTTAGCTAATATTAAAAAATTAAATCTTCAAGTAATTTAATATTGTGCAAAAAAATAATCAGCTAATAAATAATCAATGAGTTCAGAACATGAAAACCATTAAATCATTGTTTTCATCGAAACATTCAAATAATGTTGATTTTATATTTTTCTGAAAATTGCAGTCATCAACAACCTTTTGAACTAATTACAGAAAAAATGAAAACATATGTACATGTAATTTGGAAAATTGAATTCAGATAATCATATCACATCATCAGAAACATTTTAAAAATTATGTAACTGGAATAGGGGTATTTCAAATATAAATAAACTTTTATTATACCAATTATATGCAATATTCAATTGCATACCCTTAAAGTAAATAATAATATGTTACTCAATGGAAAAAAATTTAAATTCAATATGTACAACACTTAATATTGTGAAAAAAATCAATCAGTCAATAATCAATGAGTCATTTTACAAAATAAAAAGCCTTAAATAATTATTTTCATTCAAAAATTCAAATAATTTTCACTTTATATTTTTTTCAATCTTGAAATTTTATTTCTGAAAATTTTAAATATTAATAATCTTTTATACTAATTTTCAGGAAAAAATAAAACTCATGAACATTGTACATACAATTTTTGAAAATTGAATTCAGATACTGATTTGACATCATAAATATTATGAAAAAATTACATCATTGTAATAGGGATGGGTTTAAAAAAATAAACTTTTATTATACTCTAATTATATCCAATATTCAATCACATCACCTTAAAGTGAATAATTAATTTATGTTGCTTGATGGAGAAAAATTGAAATCAAATATTCACGTTATTTAATTTTATAACAAAGTTAATTAGCTAATAATGAATTAATCCTTTCATAACACAAAAAGCGTTGAAGAATTATTTTCATCGAATCATTGAAATAAATTTTACTCCATATTTTTCTGAAATTTGGAATGATTAATATCCCTTTAAACCATTTTGAGAGAAAATTAAAATATATGTGCACATAATTTCGAAATAAAAATTCAGATACTCATTTCACGACATCGCAAAATTAGAAAATATATATATAATTGGAATAGAGGTATTTTAAACATTAACAAACTTTTATTATACAAATTATAGTCAATAGTCCATTACGCAACCTTGAAGTAAATAATCAGTTTATGTTATCTAATCAAAAGTAATTAAAATTCAATCATCATGCAATTTAAAATAGTTGAAAAAAATAATCAGCTAATGATTAATTGATCTGTTTATAACATAAAAAATATTCAACTATAATTTTAATTCAATCATTGGAATAATTTTTATTCTATATTAAAAAAAATCACTATCATTTCTGAAAATTAAACATATTAGTAAACTTCCATACTAATTTCAGAAAAAATAAAAACATATTCAAATATAATTTTGAAAATTGAATGCAGATACTTGTTTCACAACATCAGAATAATTTCAAAAATAATGTAATTAGTGGTATTTCAAATTTAAATAAATTTTTATGATGCAAATTATATCCAGTATCATTATGTAATTCAATATTGTGGTAAAAATTGATCAGCTAATAATTAATTAAACAGTTCACAACATAAAAACCCTCAAGCAATTATTTTCATCGAAATAATCAAATTATTTTTACATTATATATTTTTTAAAATTTTAACTTTCATTTCTGAATATTTTGATTTATTAATAAGCTTTTGAAAAACTTCCAGAAAATTAAAGTTCTTATAGAATCAATAATTAATCATTTAAAAACATTAAAGCATTACACCAATATTTTCATTTAAATATTCAATTAATTTTTAATTTTTAATTGCATCACTTAAAATTTAAATTATTAATAAACTTTTATACAAATTTTATAAGAAATCAAAATATATGTACATATAATTTTGAAAATTAAATTCAGAAAATCATTTCAGACCATCGCAAACATTTAAAAAAATTATATAATTATGATGAAGGTATTCAAAAAAACTTTTATTACAAAAATTATAGTCAGTATTCAATTACATAACCGGCTTCCGTTTCCGGTACCGATCGCGATTGTTGGTGATTTTTGTGGTGCTAACTTTTTGGCTTTGGTGAAGGGAAAGAGGGAGTGTGAGAGGAGAAAGGGCGGTGAGTAGAGTGTTTAAGGGCTAAGGAATAAGTGAGAGTGAAGGGGTTGGTAGAAGGGTGGTGAATGATATATAATTGACAAAAGTGGAAGAGAAGGATTTTGAGGTTAGGAACGGTTTGTGAAAAGTGGTGTCTTTTAACGCGGGGTGAGGGACAGGTGAGCATGAGGGTTGGATGAATGAGAAGAGACAGTTTTTTAAGAGTGGTGAGTTATAGTGTAAGAGATTTTGAGTGATTTTTTAGAGTGGTGGCTTGAGATCTAGATTGGACGATTTGCATGGGGGATTGAAAGCGAGGGAAAAGAAAACGTGACGTAGGAAAAAATACGCGGCAGAATGCTGGTTACACGAAGTCCAGAAAAGACAGAGAGAGGGCAGCAGGAGACGGATACAGAGAGAGGGTCGAGAATTAGCAGCGAATGTAGGCAAGAGAATGAGGCGAGCGCGAACATCGAAGGTAGCATTGTCAGCAATGAGAGTAGTGTTGAGGCAGAGGTATTCGTAAAGCTCGATAAGGGTGGGGGGGAAGAGACGGTAGCAAGCAAACGAGGCAGACCGACGAACCTGCAAAGACTACAAAGAGCGCACAGTTTAAACAGTACGAACGCGAAGGGCTTTTTTGATAAGTGGCGACAACCAGCGACCACGAGTAGCGAAGGGGAGCAGTCGGAGGATAATAAAAGGGTTAGAGACCAGTCAGATGAGGAAGGGGAAAATGAGAAAGCGCTCAAGAAGATCAGGCAGAGAACACCACCTGAAAGGAGGTCAGGGGGGAGTAGTTTAGAAGGCCTCGAGAAACTCATCAGAGGCCTCAGAGAGGAAACCTGCAAAGGTTTTGACAGAGCGAGGACGCATAGAGAAGAAGTCAGGGAAGAAGTGAAAAAAATGAGAAAGAAATGGGAGGAGTGGGATGCTCTGTGGAAGGCCGAGAAAGAGGAGGTGTTTAGGAAACTGGATAGTATAGAGAGTAAACAGATAGAGAGTGAGAAAGAAAGGAGAGCTGAAATGAGTTTGCTTGAGGAGAGGGTCAGGAAACTAGAATGCGAGAGTGAAAAGAAGGAAGAGGTGGGATTAGAAGACGTAGTCAAGGGGGATGATAAGAAACTGCAGGAAGAAAATGAGAGAATGCGCATACGGCTGAATGAAATAGAAGTAAGACTAGAAGGAGAAGAGAAAATGAAAAGAAAGCGAAACATAGTAATTAAAGGAATGACAGTAGAAAGCGACTCGGGAAAGGAAGAAGTGGAGAAGCTGATGAATGATATTGGGGCTCAGGTGAGAGTGGAGGCAGTGAAGGTACTGGGGAGAAAGACAGAAGGGAAAACAGGTGTGCTCATAGTGAAAGTGGGAAGCGAGGAGGAGAAGAGAGAAATTATGGAACGGAAAAGGGTACTAAAGGGTAGGAATGAAAGAATTGCAGAGGACCTGACATGGAGAGAGAGAAAGAGGAAGTGGATGATCGAACGGAGAGCATGGATAGAGAGGAGGAACGGGGGTAATGTTTGGATGGGAAAAGACAGGTTGTGGGTGAATGGGATGAAGTGGATCTGGGACGAAGAGAGAGAAGAGCTGAGAGCAGAGGGATCGATCCTTGAGAGAAGGGTAAACGAAGGTAATGAGAGTAGGAGAGGCGGGGCGGGGTTTCCACCAGAGAATAAAAACTGAGCACGGGAAGGAGGAGGGGGAAGGACAAAAAGAGAGGAGTGAGTGTGGCTTTCTGGAATGTGTCAGGGCTAAAAAACAAGAACGAGGGGTTCTGGGAGGCTATTGGAAAATGGGACGTGGTAATGCTGAGTGAAACGTGGATGGATGAAAAGGATTGGAAGGGCTTGAAACGAAAGTTGCCGAAGGGTTATGTATGGACAATGCAAGAAGCGAGAAAAGAACATGAGAAGGGAAGAGCGATGGGAGGCATGGTGTCAGGGGTTAAGAAGGAGCTGATGAGAAATGAAAGAGTGGAAGAGCGAGAAGAAAAGCTGGAAGGCGTGATGGTGAGAAGAATAAAGGTAGGAAAAGAGAAGGTGGCGATCGTTTGTGTGTATAGAAGGAGAGGAGAAGAGGAAGGATGGAGAGTATTAAGGGAATGGATGGAGGAAAGGAATGAAGAGTTGGTCTTGATAGGAGGAGACTTGAACGCGTGGACAGGAGAGTTAGGGGGGGAGATATGGGATGAAGAAAGCGAAACTTTTCGAAGAAATTCCAAGCACAGGGAGATAGATCGGGAGGGTAAAACTCTTTTGAACTTATTAGGAGAGGAGGGGTGGTTTATCTGCAATGGAAATATAAGGGGAGATGAAGAAGGAGAATTGACTTTTATAGGGAAAGGGGAGACAGTGATTGATTACATTCTAGCAGAAGAAAGAATAAGGAAGAGAATGGATAAAATAAAAGTAGGTAATGAAATAGGCTCAGAACACTTCCCGCTAATAGCGACATTGAAATGCTCAGGATGGAAGCGGCATAGCGAAAAAAGGGTAAGAACTGGCGAAAGGAAAGTAAAAATGGGTAGATGGGGAGAAGATAAATTGAGAGAATTTAAAGAAAGAATGGAGAACGAGGAGATTAGAGGAATGGAAGGGGAAGACGTGGACACGCGCCTTGAAAAGATAAAAGAACTAACCGAGAGGATAAAAGAAGAGGTAAGGCCAAGAGAAGAGGAGTGAATAAAGAGGGGATGGTGGGACGCAGAATGTAAGGAGAGTAAAGATAGAATGAAGGAAAATGTAAAAAAGTGGAGAAAAGGGGAGATAGGGAAACAGGAATATAATAGGAGAAAGAGAGAACATGAAAGATTGTTAAGTGATAAAAGGCAGTTGGAGAAAAGTAGGTATATGGAAGAGGTGGAAAAATCAATCAGGGAAGGGAGGGAATGGGATGTGATCAATAGGGAAAGAGGAGGAAGGAAGGGCATCAATGAGGAAATCGAGATGGATGAGTGGACCCAGTACTTTAAGCGACTGTTGGGAGGAGTGGAAAATAAGGTGTTGGGGGAAAAGAGGAAAGTAATAGAAGGGGAAGATGATAGCAATAATGGGATAAGTAGGGAGGAATTTAATAGAGCGATAGGGAGGCTCAAAAGAAACAAGGCAACAGGTGAGGACGATATTGAGAACGAGGCTTTGAGTTTTGGAGGAGAAGGGGTGAGAAAGGAATTGTGGGAGGTATTCAAAAAGGTTTGGAGAGGAGAGGGATGGCCTAAAGAATGGAGGACAGGGTTAGTGGTGCCGATAATTAAGAAAGGAGAGGGCAAGAAGGTGGAGGAGTATAGGGGAATCACACTTATGTCGGTGGGCTACAAAATATATACGGAGATTCTCGGAAAGAGATTAGAAACGGAGGAAAGGGATGGGAACAGTAGACAACATCTACGTACTGAATTATCTTGTGAATAGGAATTTAGGGAGGAAGAAAGGGAAATTAGTGGCCTTATTTGTAGACTTTAAAGCGGCATTTGACTCGGTAAACAGGAAGGTGTTATGGCAGGTGATGAAAGAGAAGGGGGTGGACGAAGAGTTGGTCGAGAGGATAAAGGAGATATTCGAAGAGACTAAGATAAGGGTGAGGATTGGGAAACAAAAAGGGGAGATTTTTTGGAGTGGAAGGGGGCTCAGGCAAGGGTGCCCATTGAGCCCACTACTATTCAGTCTCTTCTTGGCAGATCTAGAGGAGAAACTGGAGAAGAAAGGAAAAGGGGGAACGGCTTTGGGAAATAGCAAGGTATATTCCTTAGCGTATGCAGATGATATAGTCTTATTAGCGGATGACGAGAGAGGGATGAGTCTCATAATGAGAGTGTTCGAGGAGTATGTGAGAATTAAAGACTTAACGGTAAATGTAAATAAGACGAAGGTGATGATGTTTAGGAAGAGAAGGACAAAGGTAGAATATGAATGGAAGATGTACGGGGAGAAAGTGGAACAGGTCGAGGAATTTAGTTACCTAGGCTTCTGGTTTGAGTCGAAAGGAGGGGTTGAACTGCAGGTGAGGAGAAGGATAGAATGTGCGACTAAAGTAATGGGGCAGGTGTGGGGTATAGGGAAGAGAAGGTTTAAAGATGATTGGAAAATGAGACTGTGGATGTTTGATGCGTTGGTATGGTCAGTCCTAAGTTACGGAGTGGAGATCTGGGGATGGAAGGAGCACAAGAGGGTGGAAAGTATGCAGGAGAGATTCTTGAGATGGGTAATGGGAGTGAGCTGGAGCTGCCCAGGATACATGTTGAGGGAGGAATTAAGTAAAAGTAAAATGGTTATTAGACAAATGAAGAGAGCATGGAACTTCGAGGAGAAACTAAAGAGGGGGGAGGGAAGCAGGATAGCACAAGCTTGTCTAAGGGAAGTAGTAAACAAAGAGACTAGGGGTAACACAGAAGGATCAAGGTGGGAGGAAGAGAGACAACATAGGAGGAGGGAATGCGATATAAGAGCAGATGTCAGAGTATGGCAAGAGTTAGAGAATGAACTGATAATTAAGGAGGGGGAGGAAAGATGGAAAAAAATCGTGGAATCTAAGTATAACAGGTGTTATAAGGTAGTGAAGGCTGAAGGAGAACCAGAATATTTAAGAAAGATTAAAAAGGAGAGTAAATGGAACCACGTTATACGATTTAGGATGGGAGAAGGAATGAGAGAGTGTAGGTACTGGATGGATGAAGAGGAAAGAAGATGTAGAGTCTGTAATTACGAGATAGAATCATGGGGGCATGTTTTAGAGAGATGTACGGGGGATGAAACAGGTGGGGAGAGTGTGGATGACAGGATAAGGTGGATCTTGGATGGAAGTGGACAAGGGGCAAGCTGGATGATGAGACTGGAAGAAATGAGAGAAAGTAAAGGGCATGTAGTAGGGAAAGGCCAAGCGCGTACTCATAGTCAAGGAAACTAATGTAAATAAAGCTTGAAAAATCATGTTAACGGAAATGGTAAGAGGAAACGGAAGCCCAGGAAACTCAATAGTCAGCAAATCTCGAGAATAATTAGGTTAAGACAAAGCGATAGTAAATAAGTTAATATAAGTAGAATATTATTATTTAGGTAGTAAGTATTATTAAGGTAGTATAAGTGGTTTTGTAACGTACTGTGAAGGGAGCGGAGGCCCTCAAACCCGTAAAAGGGAGAGAATAAATACATACAATTACATAACCTTGAAGTGAATAATCAATTTATGTTATCCAATTAAAATTAATTAAAATTCAATATTGATGTAATTCAATATTGTGAAAAACATTAATCAGCTAATAATTAATTAATCAGTTTATAACATGGAAAGTATCAAATAATTATTTTTCTTTAAACATTCAAATAATTGTTATTTCATATTGTTATGAAAATTTTAATTCATTTATTAATTATTGTTGTTCAAATGAATATAACCGTGAGGTTTACTTTAAAGTTTAAAGATTTGCCTACATATGAAAGCATATGTACATATAATTTTGAAAATTGAATTCAGATACTCGTTTGACAATCTCAGAAACAATTGAACATTTATGTAACTGGAATAGGGCTATTTTCATAATCTCAAAGTAAATAATCAATTTATGTTACTTAATTATAGAATATTAAATTTCAATCTTTATGTTATTTGATATTGTGAACAAAATTAATCAGCTTATTCTTAATTAATTAGTTCACAACGTAAAAAGTATGAAAAAATTATTTTCATTGAAAATTCAAATAATTTTTACTTTATATATATTTTTCTTTTTTGGACTTTTCTTCTACCAAATTTGATTTATTAATCATCTTTTAACTAATTCCAGAAAATTTAATTTTTAACAGAAATAGTTAATATTTAATTAATGATTTCAGAACATAGAAAGCATTTAATAATTATTTTCATTGAAATATTAGAATAACTTGTATTTAATATTTATCTGCAAATTTCGATTATTAATAACCTTTCAAAGTAAAACCAGAAAAAATTTAAATATATGCACATATAATTTTGAAATTGAATTCGGATACTCACTTCACAACGTCAAGTAATCAATTTCTGTGACTTCATTGAAAACAATGCAAATTCAATCTTTATGTAATTCACTTTTTTGAAAAAAATGAATCAGTCGATAGTTATTAATAGTTAATTCATCAGTTCATAACATAAAAATCTACCCACAATATCATTTGCATTCAAACATCAAAATAATTTTTATCTTATATTTTTCTAAAAATTTCAATTATTTAGAATCTTTTTAACTAATTCCATAAAAACTTAAAACACATTTACGTATTATTTTGAAGATTGAATTTAGATAATTATCTCACACATCCTAAACATTTTGAAAATTATGAAATTGGAATAGAGGTATTTTAAATATGAATAAACTTTTATTATGAAAATCATATTCAATATTCTATTACATAACGATTCCTTTTATACCACAATCTTACACAAGATGGAGGTTACCTTTTTTCATATGAAGGATTTCAACTTTTATTCCTGAAAATTTAATTTGTTTATGAAATAGAGTCAGTTAATATATAATTAATTAGTTCACAACATAAAAAGCATTAAACAATTATTCTCGCTGAAACATTCAAAATAGATTTTTTCATTTGAAATTGCATTTCTATACATTTAATTTATTATTGACTTTTGAAACTAATTCCAGAAAAATTCAAAATATATGTATATGTATATTAATTAATCATTTAACAACATAAAAGCAATAAACAGTTCTTTTGATAAAAACATTCGAATAATTTTTACTTGATATTTTTCTGAAAATTTGAATTAATAATAACCTTTTAAACTAATTCCATAGAAAAGTAAGAAATATGTACATATAATATTGAAAGCAGAATTCAGATACTTATTTCACAACATCAAAAAATTTACAAAAATTATACAATGCTAATGATTAATTAATCTGTTGACAACATAAGAAGCATTCTACTATCATTTTCATTCAGGCATTCAAACAATTTTTACTTTACATTTTTTTTTTTAATTTTCAGTTTCATTTCCAAAAATCTAATTCATTAGTAACCTTTTTTAGTAATTTGAGAAAAAATTAAAACATATTTACATATAATTTTGAAAATTAAATTCAGATAATCATTTCGCAACATCACAAACATTGACAGAAATTACGTCATTGGAATATAGGTATTTTAAATGTAAATAAACTTTTATTATACAAATTATAGCCAATATTCAATTACATAATCTTAAAGTAAATAATAAATTCCTGTACCTAATTGAAACAAATCAAAATCAATCTTCATGTAATTTAATATTTTGCAAAAATTAATCAGATGAAAAATAATCAATCAGTTCAAAAAATAAGAAGTATTAAACTATAACTTTCATTAAAACATTAACATAATTTTTAATTTATATATACTTTTAAAATTTGAACTTTCATTTCTGAATATTTGATTTATTAATAACCTTTTAAACTCATTCCAGAAAATGTTAAGTTTCAATAGAATCAGTTCATAATTAATTAATCAGTTCATAACATAAAAAGCATTACACAATGATTTTCATTGAAGCATTCAAATAATTTTTACATTATATTCTCCTTTAAATTTGAAATTTCAATTCTATACATTCAATTCACTATTAACCTTTTAAACCAATTAGCAAAAAAACTAAAAAATATGTACATATAATTTTGAAAATTGAATTCAGATATAGTCATTTCAGAACGTCACAAGCATTTGAAAAGATTATATGTATAATTGCAATGGAGGTATTTTAAAGAAAAAGTAAACTTTTATTACAAAAATAAAGGCCCATATTCAGTTACATAACATTCAAGTTAATAATCAATTTATGTTACTAAATTGAAAAAATTTAAATTAGTCATTATTTAATTTAAAGTTTTTAACAAAATCAATCGACCAATAATTAGTTAAACTGTTTATAACATAAAAAGCATGAAACTATTATTTTCATTGAAACATTCAAATAATTTTTACTTTATATTTGTTTTTCTTATTTGAACTCTCATTTCTGACGATATGAATTATCAATAACCTTTTAAACTAATTCGAGAAAATGTAATTTTTAATAGAATCAGTTAATAATAATTAATTAATCAGTTCACAATATACAAAGCATTAAACAATTATTTTCATTCGAACATTCAAGTAATTTTTACATCATATATATGTTTTTTGTTCGAAATTGCATTTCTATACATTTAATCCAATAATAACCTTTAAAACTAATTAAAGGAAAAAATTAAAATATAATTAAATGTACATATCAGTCTGAGAATTTAATTCATATATATTATAGTCATTTCACAACGTAACAAACACTTTAAAAAAATAATTAATAAATCAGTGCAGAAAATAAGAAGCATGGAACTATAAGTTTTAATTAAAAATTCAATTAATTTTTACTTTATATTTTTTCAAGTTTGAGAATTAAGAAAGATTGTACTTTATAATATATCACTGCGGTGGCGCCACGGACTAAAAGCATTTTGTCATTCATCTAATCTAATCGAGTAGAATATAGTGTATAGTCAAAATATCTTTGGTATAGTACATACAATAAGATCGGCCGAAATATAACGCGCATATCATTTTACGACGTGTTCGGAGACAGTCAGTCATAGCAACCACAGATATAATATCTTCAATAACAACTTACATTGAAAGTAATAGTAAAAATAAATGAATCGAAATAATTTTAAAACATAGAGGTCACCCTATGACTTACTATTAATAACAGAAATTCTTTCTCCATGAAATTACGAGTTTTCATCCATAGGAAACCATAATTATTTAACCATTAAAACAAACAAATGGCTCACAATCAGTAATTTGTTCCTTTACTTTATTATCACCTGGATTACTTATCATTTCAGTGGGTTCAGTTTTTTTCTATTCATTAATTGCTTCCAGTACTTTAAAAAACTCTTCAATTGAACAAAATAATACATCTTCACAGTTTTTTAGACTTGCAGCTTGAAGTAAAAAGATAGAAATTCTCTCACTATTAATCATCATCTATCTCTAAGATAGTAACATATAAACAAAAGTGTGAAGTAAGCAAACAAAACATGATAAATCACTTTTTTCAACAACAAAAAAAGGAGTCATGCATGGTTTTAGCGTTTTGAGGATAATGGATAACGAGCTACCCGGTAAGAAGAGAATTCAAAAAAATTCAGAATCTGAATCCCCATTAATACGTGAATTTTCCTTCATCGAAAGTTCCACCAACGAGTAGAAAAAAAAGCAAAACCTATTCCTTTTAATTGACTTGAAAAAATTTAATGGAAGTGTATTGGGAGGAATTAAAAAATGGAGGAAGGCACACATTTTGTGGACGGATTAGAAATAATTAAATTAATCCAAAATACAGCATGTAAGTATGGAATCAAAAATAACCATGAGAGGTGTGTCTACTGCTCGCATTAAGAGGAATTAAGAAAATGGAAAATTTGTTCGCCTGCATGGAACACAACACAAGTGGCAATCGTTGATGAAATAGAAAAGAATTGGTTTCGGAGATAAACCTATTCTTTCGTTAGGCACTTCTCCCGATGGAAAATTAGCACATTCAAACAAATTAAATAATGCTCACTCTTTCGATTATATCTGAAAATATTAATTTTTCTCTATTCTTCTCTTCTTACCGGGTAGATGGTTTCATGTACATGATCCATAGCAAAGATAAGAACAAACTAGGAAATAGCGTAACTATTTTCTATGTGTATTCTACGTGTTTCTCATTTTTCTTAGAGAAAATAGAAAAATATGCCACGGTCGGAAGAGCAAAATAAAAAAAAATCGTATTCACTATTATGTATATATATATATATATATATATATATATATATATATATATATACATACATACATACATACATAAAAAAGGGTTAAACAACCACCGCAGGGTTCCACTTGGAGCCACTGCCATCTAAAAATGACACCGGCTCCCAATAGAACCGCGGTAAATCACACTTATGGCCACGTCTCACGACCGTGAGATGGGTGGAACGATGAAATTACGACGACAGGGCAGCGAAACCCACATGTGTCTTGAGAACACGAACCGACCCAAGGATGACAGCTTTCTGCATCCATCTCGCAAGTGCCTTGGCATATTTTTGGCACGCGGGTATGGCTTTAAGGTTACGAACCAGTGATTGTTTCGCACCTCCGAGAGCACCGATCACAAGGACAATTACATTAACCGATTATTTTGGGTACACTCGTTGCAGCTCCCGTTTAAGGATTGATATCTATCTTCCTTCTCCTTCTCCTTGGCAGTGATGTTTCCGTCGGCCGGAGTTGAGAATTCGATCACGAATATGGTCGTGGCCAGCACCGTAAGAGCGACAAAAATGGTAATAAAGCACTATATATATATATATATTCGGTTTCGATTCCTTTGGAATATAACTGAAGGGCCTATGACAAAGCCACCGAACGCGTCCTCGGGTTGCGGATAGAGGGTCCCTGTACCAAGGGTTTCTGCTGAATATGGTTACAATGATTAATAAGCAGTCGTGGACAATTGTCCAGGGATGGTCCCGAAGGAATAACCCCTAAGCGAAGGCGTAACAACCGTGCCGAAAGCTGAACGGCACCTGGGTAAGGGGTCTTAAACGGTGACTTTGGGATACCGGACGACCTCTCAGAGTACTAGCATTATCCTTGCACGCGGGGCTCTACAAGGATGGACGAACCCTTTCCCTAGCTGCTCGTGGAAAGAACAATGAAACCAACAAAACACCAAAATGTTGTAGATGCGGTTCAAAACGATCGAACGCGCAGAGCACCCGACAATGGGTCGCCAAACAATGCCGATCATCCTAGAGTTCGGGGTGCTGAAAATAATTTAGATGGAAACACGTCAAAGGAACCGGCGAAACGCCTACATTGAGTGGACGGATCGACTCAGGGATGACGTGCTGGACTGCTACGATGCCAGCATTATGCCTGTTCGCGGAGGCCTCATGGCGCGTATGCACACTCTGTGGTGCCAGAAACACTCAGAGCTTCAGCACGTTTCGCATCAGTCTTTGCGAAATCAAGCCGACAACCGCCGGAAAAATGGATATGTACGCGGAGCACTTCCCCAACCGCTGCTTGATCAAGCTGCAGAGAAAGATGAGGAAGCGACATTAAGACCAACCGCAGAAAGCAGGCACCTTCTGAGAGATGATCGCAATTTCAGTACAAGGAGGAACATTAACATGCAAGTCCCTCCTAAGCCCCAAGATCTGGCTGAAATGGATGCCTCCCTTCGTGAGGATATCTCGGAGTAGTCCCACCTCTGGACCATCAATTGTTCAGCTTATGGTGCTGCGAGAGCTATGGCTGATTCAAATCGAAGGCTAAGACCGACGATGGATCAAAAGACGAAAAGACGCTTGCATCAACTGAACAAGAAGATTGGATGGGCAAGACAGAATGCGTCCCGTGTTCAATGTGTGATTGACTACATAACATCTGGTAGACCGTCTACGGAAAGCGTTCGAAAGTTCGCTCAAGAACTAAAGATCTTGAATTACACACTAAACAAGTCAAAGCTGCTGACAATCAAGCAGCATATTGTTGACAAAATACGGCTGTTATCCGTCGCAAGGAGGAGAATACAGAAGAAGGAGAGATGGATCAGGGAGAATCAACAGTTTCTCGCTGACCCATCGCGCCTCTTCAGCGATCTCCCTGTTTCTGTAAAAAATCCACCCAAGCCCAAGGAGGTAGAGACTTTTTGGAGAGAGGTGTACAAGATCCCGAAAACACTAGAGTTGAAAGAAGATACTGACAATATCATCCGCTTCAAGAAGTTTTTCTTGTAGTATTTCATCCTTGATGATAGTGGGGCGTTTAACTGGTGTACCCAAAATTTCTGTATCTTATAGCTCATCGTCGGTAGTTAAATCTATTCCGTCTAGCGCTTGTTGTAGAATGTCGCTGGTATGGATTGGGAATAGTCTGGATAAGCAGTCTGCTACTTTGTTCTCCTTTCCTTTAATATATTCTATTTCGTACTTATATCCCTCTAGCCGTAATCGCGATCGTAAGAGTCGCGAGCTAGGGTCTTTCACATTGTGTAACCAAATGAGTTCTTTGTGATCAGTTTGGATTTTGAACTTGTTTCCTAGCAAGTATTGACGTAACCTTTTCATTGACCATACTACAGCTAAGAGTTCTTTTTCTGAGGTGCTGTAATTTTCTTCTGCTTTATTAAGGGTTCTGCTAATAAATAAGCAAGGATGTCCGGTCTGGGATAGCACTGCGCCTAATCCTTGATTCGATGCATCGGTTGTTAGAGTGAATCCTTCTTTAAAATCGGGGAATCTTAATATTGGTGATGTTGTTAATGCGTTTTTTAATTTTTCAAAAGCTTCTTCACACTTTGGAGTCCAATAAAAAATTGTGTCCTTTTGAGTTAGCCTGGTGAGTGGTCTAGCTATAGATGAAAAGTTCTTTATAAACTTCCTATAATATCCAGCTAATCCTAGGAATTATTGCACGTCTTTAGGTGTTTTCAGCTGCTTGAATTCCCGGATTGCCTTGATCTTAATAGGGTTTGGCTTAACTCCTTTTGCGGTGATCAGGTGGCCTAGGTATTCTAGTTCTGGACGTAGGTACTCGCATTTTGATGGTTCTAAATTTCAAGCCTAATTGTTTTATTCTTTCCAGGACAGTCACTACATTTTTGTTATGTTCTTCTAATGTCTTTCCGAATATTACAATATCGTCAATGTAAACAAAGCATTCTTTTCGAATTAGTCCTCTGAGCGCATTGTCCATCATACGTTGGAAGTTAGCGGGTGCGTTATTTAGACCAAATGGCATCCTATTATATTCAAAATGCCCTTGTATAGTAGAGAATGCTGTATATTTTTTGCACTCTTTCTTCATGGGGATTTGGTGGAATCCTGCACTTAGGTCGAAGGCCGAGAAAAATAAAGTCGGTGTCTTTATTAATCTGACGATAATCTACTACCATTCTAAGCTTTCCTCCTTTTTTAGGGATTATCCATAGTGGGGAGTTGAAAGGCGATTGGGACTCTCTTATTATACCTTTTTTCAGTAATTCACTTGTTTCGTTAAGTGCGAATTCCTTGTGTTTCTCGGGTATTTTATGGGATCTTAAGTTGATAATTTTTCATGAGTTCAGGATTATTTCATGTTCAGTTAGATTTGTACAGGGTAGGGCGTCTCCATCTAAAGTAAAGACTTCTGAGTATTGAGTCACAATTTCTTTTATCCGTTCTCTAATTTTTGGTTCGATATGTTTTAGGTTCAGGCAATTTTGAAGTTTTTTCAGTCTTTTGAAGTAGTTTGAAGGGTAATCACCCCCTTTTTGGGCAAGATCAACGTCTCGTGATCCTATAGACATAATTCTTCTGAATTTAATTTTCTCTGGTATTTTGATGGGTTTCTGGGAATAGTTATAATATGGTATTTCTACCTTATTATTGTATATTGTGTATAGTCCATCAGGAATTTCTTTTTGATCTTCTACCCAAATTACTTGATTTTCTTCGTCGGGTACGTTGATTCTACAGATTTTTGTTGAGTTTCCTGGTAGGTAGTCTCCCTCGAAATGTAATGGTAGTTTCCATTTGTCGATTATCAAATCAGTTTTTGTAATAGCATATCTGGGGTATTTGTGGAAAAATGACAATCCTATTATTCCATCTTCTAATAATTGGAAGTTTTCTTCTACTATGTGGAATAGTTGTTTTTTTCCAAAATACTGCAGATAAGTGGCTTCCGTAGTTTCGTGGTGATCGTCTCCCATTGAGAATTTTTTATAAAACTTAAAGGTTTCTTGGTCGGGTTGTAAATGGTTTCTCTTAATTATGTTGATTGCTGCTCCGCTATCTACTAATAATTTGTATATTGAACCGTCGCTTCTTCTTCTTCCATGTATTGATTGTAATTTTCCGGATAATTTAGATATTCTGCTTGGTCCTCGTAATTTATGTGCTTCTAGATTTCCTCCGTTATCATCTCCTCCCTTTTCTAAACATTCTTCTTGGGGTTCCTGATGTTTCTGAATAGTTTTTACTTCCGGTGGTCTTTTTTGGAACTGTCCCAGTTGAAAGTTTTGGGATTTTGAAAAACATTGGGATGCAAAATGACCAGGTTTTCCGCACTTGTGGCAGAACATCTTTAATCTCTCGCTTAGTGGGAAATTCGAGTTTGGTACTCTCGCCTGTTGGGTTGTGGTATTTGCTGAAGGTCTAGTTGTTATTGGTCGGGGTTGGAATTTAGTAGGTTGTCTAGGCACTTGGCTTTGTCTAAGTATTCTATCTTTATTTTTTTCTCGTTGCCAAGCTTCCGCTTCCAGTGATTCTTGCAGGGCTTTTGTTAGTGTGGTAGGTTTCATTGGTCTAACCTGTGACGAAATATCGTCTCTTAAATTCATTATGAATCTTTTGATCGCGCTGTTCTCTTCTATCTCTAGGGCCATTTTCCTTTTCGTTCCGGAAGGTTATTCTGCTTGTGCCGCGTACACAAGGTCCTTATAGGCGTCTCTGAAAAGAAGGCTAAAAGTTTGAACCGTGTTTCCTCCCTGTCTAATTGCGTCCAGTTCAGCTCTGCACAATTCAATTGAGGTTTGTATTCCGAGGTTAGTTTCTAAAGCTGAGTATAATTCTTCATAACTTCCTATTGAGATGTGTCGTATAGCTTGTTCGGCGTTGTCTCTTATTTTTTCAGCTATTACAAAATCGAGAAGTAAGTCTTGATTGTCACAGCGTAAACGAGCTCTTTCTACGCTTTTTATCCATTCGTAGATACCGGCATCGTTAGTTCCAGTAATGATTTTAATCGTTCTAATCATATCCTTTGCTGGTGATGGGGGAGTGATTATAGGGGCTGTTCTAGTGGGCAGCTCTTCGGGTCGTTCCGTTGATATACTTCTTGGTAGTGGTGGATTCGTGAGTGCAGTTTGCTGAGAGATTGGCTGTCTGATTTCTAATATCGGAAGCTCGGTAGATCGTGGGAGCTGTTGTCTTATTCCTCGTCTAGGGACTTCAGTTTTTTGAGCGTCAGGATCCGAATCGTCGTCCGTTATAAGTGTTGTATTTTTTGCAACTTGTTTAATTTCCCGTCTCCTGTTGTGATTTTCATCGTTAAGTGTGGCGAGTTCTTCCTTCATTCTGGAATTCTCGAGTCTTAACGCTTGCATTTCCAATCGCAATTGCTGAATGGGATCCAGAGTTAATAAAGAATCCGGTGCTGTCTGCGTTGGAGATTGTGCTCTCGATGTGGGTTGAGTGTTGTTAGGGGAGATCATTGCCGTAAGGAATAAAGGAATCAGGTCGTGTGATGAATCAGAAGTCTCGTCAGTATCGTCCGTCGCGTAAGTTACACCATTGTTATCTCGGTACTTTGCGTATGCCAGCGTAAAATATCGGTCTCGCTCCTGTTATCTCATACGCGAGGTTATCGTTTGCTTTGGACGTATAGTCTTTTAATACAGTGGAATGCAAGGATATCGTCTACTACAATTTCTCTGATTCCAAAGTAATGGTTTCCATTATTGTTGAGGAAAGGCAGTGCTCTGGAGCACCAGGAGTATAGCTTACCGGAATTGCAAAACTTCGCCTCGCCTAACGTGAAATTAACTTTGATTTCACGTTAGTCTCCTTCCTCAGACAGCAAGGAGGACTTATTCTCTTTGCAATCTGATACGACTTGTTTTTTATTTAAATGCTTACTTTTTCTAAATTCACTGGATGGCTTGATGCTTTCTGGTTGGCATCTGGGAGTCCGTGGAGTTCCTCGTTGTTAACCTGGATTTGGGCGTTCGCCGATGACTGGTCGACGTCTTACAAGCGTTGTTACGCAGATGCGTCTTCCGCCTGATTGCGGGCCTCGTTCAATTTTGTGAATTTCGGAAATACAGTGGTTTTACGTTATATAGCGGCTACTTAATTCACCAACTATTTTTAGCCACCGTTTTTCTACTTTTCAGGTTGTCGGGTCACCCGTAGGTAGATCCGGAGTTCAAGTGAATTTCGTAAAATTCTTACCCTTCTCGTCTTAAATGAATTCCGTAGAATTCCTTTCCAGGACTCGTCACAAGAATTGCTTTTATAGGATTTCTCTATTGTATCCGTGGATACAGAAATCGAAAGAGCAATCCTGGCAGGATCGCCAAAATGTTAAGCGTAAAAATGCTTAATGAAATTTGTTGTGTAAGCTCGAAGTCAATCTCTGACTTCGAGGGCTTTATTTGCGTTTATGAGTACAGGTCTCGAACTAAACTCCTCAGAGAGGCGGCGCTTTATATATGCTAATTAGACGTAGAGTGGGGGTAATTGTCAGCTCGTGACACACACACACACACACACACACAC
>CAKNYM010032763.1:0-12710 GCA_932195095.1 Andricus curvator
TTGCATCAACTTTGAATTATGTTAATGAAAAAAGTTTTACTATAAAAAACCGATTTTTAAAATATTATCAAGTGCGAAAAAAAATGTAACAAATATTTTTAGAAATCCTTTTGTAAGCTTCAAGATATTGGTCGGAAAAATAAGCCCTCCAAATTTCATCAATTTATCTACAACCGTTTTCAAGTTATCGTGTTCACAAAAAAGTGTGACATCCACACATCCACAGACACACACATCCGGACAATTGCTTAGAACATTGTATTAGACATTTTTAAATGGGGGAAGGTTCAATTAAATGAATTAAAAATTTTTGGAAAATGTTACCATTACAAAGCTCCCTCTATGAGGAAACAAAAAATCAAATAAATTCTAAAGGTCAAGAGAAAAAAAAATTCAAAAATATGAATAAATGCATGCGAATCCAGGATGAGTTTCAAAGACTTCAAGATGAATTAAGCAAAAACCAAAAAGAAATTTGAAATGTTTATTGAATGAAAAATATTTGAAAATCTCTATAAGCGTTTGTAACCCTACGAAATTCCTTACTTCTTGAGAATAAATTCTCTGAAATCTGACGACATTTCCTGGAAACTTCAAAAATTTTATAGAAAAGCTTGAGAGCTTTTAAAATCCCTTAAAATCAGAGAAATAAAGAACAATCTCATAAAATCCCTTGGAATCTTTTGAAATATCATAAAATTAAAGATTAATTTAATATTAATTTAAAATTAACAAATATTTTTTATTTTAATTACAAATTCATTTGAAATCTTTCAAGATTCCCTCAAATATTTAAAATCCTTTGAAATCTTTTGAAATAACTTTGAAGCTTTTTGAAGCTCATGTGGTTGGAATATTAAATATAAAATAAGGTTGGAATTTTTCTAATTTCAAAAAAAATATATTCAATAATTAATTAATTTAAAAGTTAAAATTAATATAATTACCTTGGATTATTTCAAAATATCCTAGAATATTTGAAATTCTTCGGAATATTTTGAAATACCTTAAAATATTTAAAATAATTTCAAGTCGCTCGAAATAATTTAAAACTCTTAAAAATTGCTTAGAATCTTTTAAAATACTCTAAAGTCCCTTCATATAATTGAAATAAATAATTATTAAAAATAAACTTATTATTAAAATAATTTAAAATCCCTTGGAATCTTATAAAATACTCGAAAATATTTTAAATCCTTCAACATCTTTTGATATCTCTTGATATTTTTTAAGCTCTTTGAACTTCAAAAACATTCATTTTGACAACTTCAAACTTGAAATTTCTCATATTCTAATATAGTTCAAAATAATTTGATAAAATTATTTCAGGTAAATTAAAAAAAAAAAAGACAAATTTTCAGCAAAACAGTCTCATTATAAAAAAATTTTTAATTTGAAAATTCTTTTTGTTTTCGTTAGAAAATTCAACTTCTTTGTTGAAAATCAATTTCTTTAATTGAAAACCTAACAATACAATTTTACGATGAACTTTTATATTTTAAATAAAAAATAATTTTTTTTTTAAATTCAATTTTTCAAGGCAAATTTTAATTATGTCATTTTTGGTTGAAAATTTATCTTTTTTTTAGAAATTTAATTCTATTAGTTAAAAATTAATCTTTTTATTATTCATAACATAGATGTTTAAATTTAAATTTTTCTTCTTATATCGTAAAAATACGTCTCGCCTAATTTACTATAAAAAAAAACATATTTCATCGTTGAGAAATTCTGCAAATTTAAGTGTAGAACCTGCCTGATTTTAAATTGATTCTATCTTTTTGAAATACTTTTTATAATATTTTTCTTTCATTGAAAATTAATTTAGTTGAAAATTCAATTATTTGTTTGAAAAATGTTTTTTTTTTGTAGAATACTAATTTTATTGATTGAAAATTCATTGATTTGGGATTTTTTATATTGTTGATGTTCAGCCAAGAAATCAAGTTTCTACCCACAGAGACGAATTTTCAACCAAGAAACATTTTTCAGTCAAGAAAGAAAAAAGATTCGACTAAATTGTTTAATATTTTTGAAAAAATTAAAAAAAAATGGTTCTTTTTTAGTTTAATATTCAAGTAATTGGTTGAAAATTAATCTTTTTAGTAGAACATCATTCTTATTGGTTGAGATTTAATCTTTTAAACATAGATGTCAAAATTCAAATAATTTTTATTCTCATAACGGAAAAATTCTTCTCGCCTAATTTACACTGCTTTTTGGTTGAAAATTAATTTCTTTAACTAAAAATTCAAATCTGCCATTTTTGTTTGAAAATTAATATTTTTGATTGAAACTTCATCTTTTTTAGTTGAAAATTCAACTATTTTTTTGAAATTTTCTGGATTTCATTTAAAATTCGTTATTCTTGGTAGAAAAATAATCTTCTTTGTGGAAAATTCATCTTTTTCTATGAGGATTCAACTATTTTGTCGCCAATTATTTTTAACCATATATTAGAATTTGATACAAAAAAAAAGAATCCTCAACTTTTGTTCAGATGTTCAATTTCTTTATTGAAAATTTCTCTTTTTGTTTAAAATTGATCTTTTTTCATTCACCGTTTGTTCTTTTTCCACAACAAATAACCATATAGTAGAATTTGATACCAAAATGAAGAACAAAAGAATTTGATAAAAAAATTCTCAACGAAAAAGTATAAAATTATACTATTTAAATGAAAAGAATAAAGATATAATCAAAACATATTGTTATGAAACTTGCGGCTTAAGTGCACCAATATTTCAACCAAAAAAAGGAAATTCTCCGAAAAACAGTAAAGTGAGTTGAACGAAAACAAAAATATACATCGTAGGTCAACACAGTTTTTCGGCAGTATCAGTGCTCCTAATTTGGCTCCCCAACTACACTGCGCATGCGTCGCACCAGCAGCCTCATTGGATGTTGATCGCGCGCTGATGAAATATGCAAATAAATTTTTCACAATATATAATAATCATAAAGTACAAAAAAATATAATGAATGATTTAACATTCACATTGGTGGAAAAAGATATTCCTTCTTTCGAATATAATAATAATAATAACAATCAAATATTTATTTCACCTTGCACTCTAAAAGACTATTTCGTGATCTGAAAATTAATTGTCATCATTTCCTCAAGGACGATTTATTATAAAAATTGATTCACACATGCAATAGTTTTACAAAAGCGCGCCATTTACAGCCAATGAGATTGACCATGCAACGCATGCGCAGTGCAGTTGGGGGGAAGCGCCAACTCGTATCATCGACTTCGATTATTATCCCCAACAGTGATCCAAAAATACTTGCGCATGCTTGAACTGAACGGCGCTGATTGGCTCTAGTTCGCATACAGGCGCGCACTACAGCCTATCAACTATATACTACAATCAAAACATGCGCAGATAAAGGCGACTCAATTATCATCACTGATTTAAAATGCAGTACCACACACACACACTAATGTTGAGCGGAAAGATCGATAAATAATCGTTATTCTTTCCATTGCATTCTAACTCAGTGATGCTGAGCGAAACATCGTGGCAGACATACGAGAAGCAAGCGTTACCAAGCGTTACCCTCGAAAATCGTTACAATCGAAAACTACAATATCGTTTAGAGATTTCTTAATGAGGACCTTCGTCTACCTTTTACAGTGCACCGCTTGGCAACACTGCTAATATTTCTTGCAGAGAGCAAATACATTGGAGGGGATTAGTATGACAGGTTTTCGAGATAGGTTGAGAAATTTCGAGATTTCCTCGGCAGGAGATTTATTATATAGGATTATAGTTGAATCATTATGAACCTGGTATAAATATATTTCTACAATATTTTCGTAAGAGGACGAAAAGGAACCAAAAAGACTGGATGGGGAATTGACGAAAGATTGAAGCTTTGAGAAAGAAAATACATTGACTTTTCATTATTATTTGTAGTTCCAAGGTATTTGTAACATTCTATGCCGACTTCCAATAACAAAAAATATCATATTCTAGCTTCACATTTTCTGTAATTGAGTTAATGGTCTGGAGGATGGTGGTTTACACGACGGTTTACATGTTCTATATTATAATACAAATATATAGGGCGTCGGGACCCTACGGGAGTTTCCGTGATTTCATCTCGGGCCATTTTGGTAACTATTCCGCTTTCCATGTTTATTTTCACCCGTCCTCTGGCGTGAGAACCATAAATTCCAGCAAGAATACATATCTGTAGACTCCAATATTGCAAAGGCGTCACCATCAACTGTTGATAACACAATTTGTTCTTGGTTTGAAATTGGCACCAATTTATTATGTCCTACGGATAATTTAATTCGTTTATCAGCCGGAAAAGTGTATCTTCGAAGTTTGAATAGCTGGCTCGGATTCTTATAGGGAGAAATCCGAATAAATTCCAGTTCTTCAAGTTCATATCCAGATCCGTCAGAAGAAGGAAGCCTGGCAGGTAGAGCAGTACACCTTGTAGGAGATCTGGACCTGACGCGAAGCGTTGAATCGGCAGAAGGAGACCGCCTGTCCGGAAAAGAAGGTCTGGCAGGTGGAAGAGATCTGTCAGGAGAATCAGGTCGTTTCGAAAAATCAGAAGGCCTGGAACGTGGAACGCCAGGAATAGGGTCGCCATTAGGTAAACAATCAAATGCTGAACTCAAATCTGCAAGAAGAAACAGAGAATTACATTTGCGAAATAATTCTATATCTCCTTTTTGCATATGGCGTCTCAATTTCGAAGCAAGACTGAGGAGATTGAGAGAAGATTGCCCATTTCAAAAAATTTAAATAGTGTTTGGAAAAAAAGCATTTAGAATAGAATGCAGATTACGTCACACAAATTACCAATTGCGGAAAGCTCAAAAATGTTTTTGAAAATCCAAGATATATTACAGTATTATATTTACCAATAGAGTTAAGGATAACTGCCAAAGATAAGGCCAGAGTATAGATAATTCTCATTTTTTCCACGTATATAAAGAAACTGATTATTACATTAAGAAATGAAAAGAAACATAAGAAACATACGAGAATATTATGCACTGAAAGAATATCATCTCTTACAGAACATTTCATTCTTATCGCTTCTATTTGTCATTCTAAGCGCTACTATGATAAGATTTTATTGACCATCAACTTATTTTGCTGAAAGAAATATTCGCTAAAACTGAAAGAGCATTCAACACATGTGAAAAGATTCCCCGAAAGTACTCCACCGAAACTCTACGGAATTACCTTTACCCCTGGTCGATTCTGGAAGTCTCGACCGTCATCCCAACACATTCCGTTCTCACTAGGTGTAAAAAATATACCTTTCTTGAGGAAGTTAAGTTCTGAATGAAGATTGGCCGCAACAGAAACCACTTTTCTCATGACACGTCATTATGTAACAATTTCCAAGTGCACTAGGTGTAAACAATATATATTCCTCGAGGAACCTAAGTTCTAAATCAAGATTAGCCGCAACCAACCCACTTGCTTCATGTCCCGTCATTATGTGAGAATGCCCTAGTGCGCTAGGTGTAAAAAATACATCCTCGTCGAGAAAGTTAAGTTCTAAATGAAGATTGGCTGCAATCAACCCACTTTTCTCATGAACCGTCATTATGTAACAACTTGCTATTGCACCAGGTGTAAGCAATACATCTTCCTCGAGAAAGTTGAGATCTAAATGAAGATTGGCCGCAACCAACCCACTTTTCTCGTGAGCCGTCATTATGTAATAACTTCCAAGTGCACCAGGTGTAAGCAATACATCTTCATCGAGAAAGTTGAGTTCTAAATGAAGATTGGCCGCTACCAAACCACTTTTCTCATGACCCGTAATTATGTAACAACTTCCTGGTGCACCAGGCGTGAATAGTACATCCGGTAGGGAAAGTTAAGTTCTAAGTAAAGATGAACCGCAAAAACCTACTTTTCTCATAGCCCATCATTATGTAACAATTTCCAAGTGCACTATGTGTAAACAATATATATTTCTTCAGGAACCTAAGTTCTAAATCAAGATTAGCCGCAACCAACCCACTTGTTTCATGTCCCGTCATTATGTGACAACGTCCTAGTGCGCTATGTGTAAAGAATACATCCTCCTCGAGAAAGTTAAGTTCTAAATAAAGATTGGCCGCAACCAACCCACTTTTCTCGTGAGCCGTCATTATGTAACAACTTCCAAGTGCACCGGGTGTAAGCAATACATCTTCCTCGAGAAAGTTGAGTTCTAAATGAAGATTGGCCGCAATCAACCTACTTTTCTCATGAACCGTCATTATGTAACAACTTCCTAGTGCAGCAGGTGTAAGCAATACATCTTCATCGAGAAAGTTGAGTTCTAAATGAAGATTGGCCGCTACTAAACCACTTTTCTCATGACCCGTAATTATGTAACAACTTCCTGGTGCACCAGGCGTGAATAGTACATCCCCTAGAGAAAGTTAAGTTCTAAGTAAAGATGAACCGCAAAAACCTACTTTTCTCATAGCCCATCATTATGTAACAATTTCCAAGTGCACTATGTGTAAACAATATATATTTCTTCAGGAACCTAAGTTCTAAATCAAGATTAGCCGCAACCAACCCACTTGTTTCATGTCCCGTCATTATGTGGCAACGTCCTAGTGCGCTAGGTGTAAAGAATACATTCTCCTCGAGAAAGTTAAGTTCTAAATGAAGATTGGCCGCAACGAACCCACTTTTCTCATGAACCGCCATTATGTAACAACTTCCTAGTGCACCAGGTGTAAGCAATACATCTTCCTCGAGGAAGTTGAGTTCTAAATGAAGATCGGCCGGTACCAATCACTTTTCTCATGACCCGTCATTATGTAACAACTTGCTAGTGCACTAGGTGTAAAAAATACGTTCTCCTCGAGCAAGTAAGGTTCTAAATTAAGATTTGAAAGATTTCAAGACATTTAAAAAGATTCCAACGAATTTTCAATTTTTGGGACCTGAAATTATGGCCACCAAGTTTATGTCCTTTCGAGAATTGTTGCCGCGGTAACAATTCTCCTCTTCCAGGGATTTCCAAGAGCTTTGAAAAATGTTTCAAGCTATTTCAAAAAACTTTGAAGAAATTTGAATAATTTTAGGGTATTTTAAAAGATTGCAGGGAGTTTTCAAGAGGCGTGAAACGTTTCGAGGTCTATTCCAAAAGATTTTGAAGGATTTGAAATATTTTAGGGTATTTCAAAAGATTCAAAAGAATTTTCAATTGATTTCAGTAATTTAATTAAATTTCAAAGGATTTGAAATACCTTAGGATATTTTGAAAGAATTTAAGAAATGTACATGAGCTTTAAATAGTTTCCAATGTGATTTCAAAAGAATTTAAAAGATTTGAAATATTCTAGGGAATTTTTAAACGTTTCATAGGCATTTTTAATTGAAATAAAAAAAAGTTTGAAGTGGAGAATTTAGTAGGGTTTCAAAAGTTTGTAGAGATTTTCAAATATTTTTTGCAATTCATCAGAATTAATTCCGAGTTCACCCTGATGAAAGGTTCCTTGCTTCGTGACGTTTTGATTGACCTACTTTTTCCCTATATTCCTTCGTTGCCTTTTTCCTTTCGTTCTTTCCGCCCTGTATTATTGTTCTCAATTTTTTTATCCCTTTCTCCTGTGTTCAATTTTTCCAGTGTTTCTGTCTACCTTTTTTCCTGTGTTCCTACTATCATTTTATCTTTTCTTTTATTCTCCTGTGTTCCTGCTTTCCTTCTTTCATTTTTTCTTGTTTTACTATTTTCTGTGTTCCTGTGTTCATTTTTTTTCTGTGATACTGCGTTCCGTTTCTCCTTAGTTCCTGAGTTTCTTTCTTCCTTGGTTCGTTTTTCCGTTTTCCCTGCGTTTCTCTTTTCCTCTTTTCCTCTGTTCCTGCTTTCCCTTTTTTCTGTTCTCCTGCATTTCTTCTCATCTTTTCTTTTTTCCAGCGTTCCTTTTTTCCTGTGTTCCTGCGTTTCTTTATTCCCGTGCTCTAGCATTTATTTTTTCCTGCGTTTTTTTTTGTGTTCCTGCTTTCCGTTTTTTTTCTGTGTCCCTACTATCCTTTTTTCCTATTTTCTAGCGTTCCTTTTTCTTGCGTTTTTGCCTTTCTTTTTTCTCAGTTCTTGCGCTCCTTTTTTCCTGGGTTCCTGCTTTCCTTTTTTTCCTTTTTTTGTTCCTACTTCTTTTTTCAGGTATTTGTGTGTGTTTTTGTTCACCACATACATTCTTTTAAAGACGATTACTTGAAGACGGTTACAGATAAATTGATCAAATTTTGAAGGCTTATTTTTATCACTAATATCTCAAAACTGATGAAAGGATTTTGGCAAAGTTAGTGGCGAAACCCTGGAAGCGATAAAGGTTGAGCTCACGAAGAATAAAAATGACTTTAACGCATCTATTCAAGAAATCTCTAGAAAAATAGACGCTGTTTCAGAACTTCAAAAAGCCACTGATACATCCGTGGCAAGCATCAAAACAAGGCTCGACAATGTCGAGGCAACTCTCACTGATATTGAAAACTTGAATTCCACACGTGAACCTCACGATGTAGCAGCGGAAGTCTCCGAACGTCAACTAAAAGCGAAAAGTGTAATCTTCTTTGGAATACCCGAATCCCTGGCTACTACTGCAGAATCGAGAATCGCTGAGGATTAATCAAATCTACAGGATATATTTGAAAAAGTCGAGATGTCATTAGATGGACTAAAATAGACAGGGCAAGCAAGAAATCTGAAGAAAATTGTCGGCCAGTTAAAGTTGTCTTTAAAGACACAAGCTCTTCGATCAAGCTCTTGCGCCTAAAATCAAAATATGAGGGCCCTTATACCTTTCACGCTGATCAGACCTTAATGTAAAGGGATCTTCTTAAAAAAGTTAGGATCGAATTACAAGATCTTCATGATAGATGACAAACTAATAAAACTATCAGCTTCTTCAATGGGACTCCAAGAATAATTGATATCCAATCTCCAAAGAAAACAAAAAACTGAAGGAAGTCCCAGCAGGCGCACTTACGTCATCTTCACCAGCAGAAATCTCCGTCTATTATCAAAATGTGAGGGGCTTACGTACCAAATTAAGAGATTTAGGAAACGCGACATCAGTCTCCTCAACATAGTAAAGACAGATCACCTAATACTAGTACATGCGAGAGAGGGGGCGGAGTTTTAATCGCAGGAAACATTATGTTGTAGTCAGATGTCTATTTCTAAAAGCTCGGTAGAACAGATTTTTGTTAAGATCAATATATTTCACACCGATTATATCATTAGCTCTGTTCACATTCCTCCCGCCGCCTCACTGGATGCCTACCTAAACCATGTGACCACAGTAAACAGCGTAGCTAGTCAACATCCCCTCGCAAAATTTTTAATAGCAGGCGATTATAATTCACCCGGATTTTTCTTAGATCAATGATGATATGGGAGTTACAATAGAACCGGAACTCTCAGCTAGAGGTGTTATATTGAATTCAGCTGAAATTTTATCCGAAAATTTTAGTTTTTTGAATCTCAATCAAATAAATAGGATAATAAACAAAGGTGGTAACATCTTAGATTTAGCCTTTGCAAATATCGAAGAATTAAATACGCAAGCTGCAATAGATCCCTTAGTTCGCTGTGACTCACATCACCCATCCTTTGAAATAATCATAAGGTTACCAAGTCTTCCCTCCCATAAATGAGATTTTTTTTTACCTTTGATTTCCAGAATGCTAATTATCAAGAAATTTTAGAATACCTTGCAGAGGTAAACTGGTCCTCTGAACTGTATATAAGGATAAAATTATATCTGTACTAAATCGGTTTCTACGAGTATTAGCGTTTAAGTTGATGATTCCAAAAGAGACAGGTTATCTGAATACTGTATCTGAATTAATAAACCTGGAATCTCTTGAATGTAGAAGGTTTCAATTAGGACAAACGTATTTATATAAGACACTTAATGGTGTAATTGATTGCTCTATGATACTGCAAGCCATCTCATTTCACGCGCCAAAAAATCGTTGAGACAAAATGTACTTTTCGAAATTCCAACCTACAAGACCGAATATGGCTAGAATTCTACTTTGTCCAATATTTGTAGATCATTTAACTCAATAAACAAGTTATCGTATGATGCGGACATTTTTAACCAATCATTGATGTATTTTGTAAAAACGATGAGAGCTTTCTTTTATACATAAGCTCACTTTGTATCTTGGATTTCTGAATCTGATATTGCGTCCAGTTGATCACTCAACACAGCACACCTCAGCCTTGTTTTGGTTTGAAACATCGTTCAACTATTCCAAGAGAAAGCATTACTGTTATGTATGACCAATAGCCTCAATTTTGTTTCAAATGATGAAATATTATTGAATGAACACTTACTTTTCCTAGAACAAGATTATCTGCAGATATGCAGAATTTAGATTTTAAAAAAATTTTAAAATGTCAAAAGTTTAATATTTTTTCTTTTAAAAATTATTTGCTGATGATTTTGGTTAATACAAAATTGGATGCCCTTTTAGTTTTGGAGATTATTTCTTTTAGCATAACAAGTTTATTGTCAATAAAATCTTATTATAGTAGCGATTAGAATGACAAATAAGAGCGATAAGAAATTAAATTTTCTGTGAGAGATTAAAGTTTTTCAGTGCGTAATATTCTTGTATGTTTCTTTTTCTTCCTTAAGGCTTTAATCAGTTATTTTATATACATGAAAAAAATGAGAATTATCTATAATCTAGTCTTATCTTCGGCAGTGATTCTTAACTCTATTGGTAAATATAATACTGTAATATATCTTGAATTTTTCAAAACATTTTTAAGCTTTCCCCGAATAATAATTCGTATGACGTAATCTGCGTTCTATCTGGCTTCAAAATTGAGACGCCAAATGTAAAAAGGAGATATAGAATTATTTCGCGAATGCAGGAGAGGGGGTCTCTAAATGTCGCTCAAACCTAAGCAGCCAGCCCCCCCCCCCCACTCTTGCGAAATTTTAATATATCTCCTCTTAGCATTCGACGCCTCAATTTTGCCAGAAGGAGTCCATAACATACCAGCGTGCCTTTCAAAAATAATATGAATGTAAAAAATGTAATTCTCTGTTTCTTCTTGCAGAGTTAGGTAACCACTTTGAGTGCTTACCTGACGGCGAGCCTATTCCTGGTATTCCTGGTTCGAGGCCTTCTGATTTTTCGGACCGACCTGGTTCTTCTAACATGTCTTTTTCGCCTGCCAGACCTTCTTCTCCGGACAGGCGGTCTCCTTCTGCCAAATCACGACTTCGCGCCAGGTCCAGATCTCCTGTCAGGTGCAGTGCTCTACCTACCAGGCTTCCTTCTTCTGACGGATATGGATATGAACTTGAAGAACTGGAATTTATTCGGCTTACTTCCTATAAAAATCCGTGCCGGGTATTCGACCTTCGAAGATACACTTTTCCTGCTGATAAAGAAATTACATTATCCGTAGGAAATAATGAATTTGTGCCAATTCCAAACCAAGAACAAATTGTGTTATCAACAGTTGATGGTGACGCCTTTGCAATATTGGACACAATTACAATTCTTGCTGGATTTTATGGCGATTACCGCAGAAGACGGGTGAAGATAAACATGAGAAGCGGCACGGTTACCAAAATGACCAGAGAAGAAATCACTGAAGCTCCAGTAGGATCCCTCCGCCCAATCAGGTTGCATTATATAATAAAACATATGAACCCTCGGGTAAACCACGATCCTCCGCACTATTAACTCAATTAAAAAAATTTAAAGCTGAAATATGATGTTTTTTCAAATTCGGCTTAGAATGTAAAAGGTACTTTGTAACTACAAATAATAATAAAACGTCAATGTGTTTTGTTCATAAAGGCTTCTACCTTTTGTCAATTCCCCATCCAGTCTTTTTTGGTTCCTTTTCGTTCATTTACGAAAATATTTTCAAAGAAATTTATTACAGGTTCATGTAATAAGGGTAGTAAGAGGTACCTTTTTGCTTCGTGGAAATTTCAAATTCGTCCTTATTTAAACAAATGAAGCAGACGTGCGTACGGCGTCTTGAGTATTTTTATTATTAGTTCTGGGTTGAGACCTTAGCAGCCCCTGACGCTTGGGCAATCCCGTTGCGTCCCCTTGTAAGCCTAAGCATGACCCCATAGCCCTCTCCATATGGAGAGGACCACAGCCACGCTATTGGCCGATATCTCCAACTCACTGATAAAATAATTACCTGTGAGTGTTAGACGTTTCCCCGCAATCGCAGGGCAGTAACAAAGGATGTGAGTAGATGTCTCATTATCCTTTCCGCACAGACGACAGAAGGGACTTTCTGCATGCCCTGTCTTATGTCTGTGATATCCAAACTTCCCATGTCCTATGAATAGTTCTGTTAGGACTTTAACTTCATTCCTCCCGAGCTTGAGTATTTCCCTAGCTCGGTTGGAGTTAAGCTTTGAGCCCAAGAGTGTTTTGGCCTGTCTGCAACCAGAAAGCAGGTCCCACTCATTCTCATGTTCCTCAGTCAGCCAACTGTTAATTACTTCAGTGACTGACCTGCTGGAAATACCTACCACTGGTTCGGGTCCAGTAAAATTTCTTCCTGCTGCTAGCTTGGCTAGCCTATCCGATATCTCATTACCCTTGATACCACTGTGTCCAGGGATCCATAGCAGAGTGACTCGGTTTTCGGTCGCTAACGTATTTAGTGCTTCAAAGCATTCCAGTACTAATAGCGACGTAGTCGTTGTTCCATTCAAG
>CAKNYM010032764.1:0-32867 GCA_932195095.1 Andricus curvator
TCGGGCGGAAGGGTATATATTGTGGATTCCAAATTACTGATAATTTCTTCTTTCGGGATTTTGGAGGGAGCTACTGCAAAGTTATGTCCTTTAAATAAGGCCGAAATCATTTCATTGCTGAGAGGATGGTTGGAGATGTTTTTTACTGTGTTAGTTAATGGTGCGTGCCTTACTGGAAGTAATTTGTCAAATTTTGTTTTTTGTTTTTGAGTGCAAAAATCTTTAATCCGTTGGGATTGGTCAAATGATATGCGGTCCAATGTGGACCAAATGTCAAATCTGAGAGTGTTTGATAGGAAAAGGTGAAGTTTTAATAGTTTTTTGGAGGTCGTGTGCAAGGCAAATTTGGTATGTTGTATTCTTTCTTTCAAGAGAAGCAAACTTGTTTTATGTAGAATTGATTTGGATTTAGATGTTCCCAAATGGTTTTTTAACTGTAGGAAATTTGGGACGATGTTATTGTCCCTACACCGTTTTAATAAAGCTAAAGATGTTAGTAGCTTACCTTGAGAAGACCTGAGCTTACTGAAAGTGTTAGTTTTAGTAAGAAAACTCTCCCCGTAGAGTTCTTTAATAGTAGATTTAAGACTTTCAAGCAGCCCACACCAGGGGGCGCTCTGGCCAATCACAGGCATCGTAGAGAATACATACCTAAGAACAACATGACCTGAAACTGAAGTTTCAGGTCAGCCCTGAAGAAGTGAACTGCAATGTTCACGAAACGTCGGCAACATTCATAGTTTCGCACACGATTGAAACCCGAAAAATCTTTGAATTTTTAATTTAAATTTATTATAATGGATCATCGTGAAAGTCTTAAATCTACTATCCACTGAGAATATTTCCAAGTATTTCTGGCTCTTGCTTGCACGCTCGGCTGTTGGTATCCCCTACAGGTACATTCACTATCCGCTTGCGGTAAACTAAGGCGTGTATAACGCCGTCTTCACAGGCAAAAAAATCCCTCAGTCTCCGATCTCTGCGTATAATGCTGCAGAATCTACCACGAAGGGGCTTATCAGCATGTTCACCTAGTAGAAGTGAATGTGCTGCTTCCTGTACAGGACTGTTGAGCACCAAAGGTGTTAGTGATGCTAGGCCATGTGTAGTGTCGCTGGAATCAAATGAGAGACGAAGCTCCTCTGCGGCCCTATCTGCGGCACGATATGAAAACGACGCAACATTGATGACATCATATTGATGTCCAAGTCGCATGAGAGAATCTGTGCTATTTAGAACTGATCTGACTGTAGCTAGAACCGTTCTTTGATGAAGAAATTCCCAGCTTAGAAAGCCTCTAAACCCTTTATCTCGAGGGAGGTACATTCGAGGTATGGAAGATCTAGGATGATGACATCGATGGATTGTCATCATCTTGCGTGTGCTTTGGTCAAGTTGCTTCAACTCATCGACGTTCCATTTTGCTGCACCAAACGCGTAGAGCAGTATAGGAACGGCCAGCATATTGGTCTCCTGGATCTTATCCTTTCCATATAATTCGGATGCCCAAATTTTTCTGAGAATTCACCTTTCTTTAAGGGCTGTTTTTAACACGCGTACATTTTTGGTTTCCGCTTGCGGTATTCCAAAATATGTATGTTTCTTCATTTCCAAGAAGTTGAATGGTATTTCCGCTTATGAGTTGAACATCCTGATCGTCACGCGATGATGCAGTTTCTAATTTTCCTTGGTGTAGGTGGACGCAGGCACACTTGTCCAGGCCAAAGCTCTTGCCAATCACTTTAGAGTACCTATTTAAAGCCTCCACAAGGATGCTAAGGTTCTGTTTTGAGAAAGCGAAGAGTTTAAGGTCGTCCATGTATAAAAGGTGGTTGATTTTATATTCTCTTCTGTTCGTCGGGCCACATGGGTATCTAGAGCTTTTGCCTCAGAGCACAATAGAGGCAAGAGGTTGATGCAGAAAAGCATTGAACTTAGTAAACCTCATTGGAAGACCCCGCTCTTATATGTGGTATAGCTAGTAGTGACTTGTCTTTTGGCAGATGTTATGAGAAATCTCGTCCTTCACAAAAGCATAAGCTCTTTTATGCATCTCACTATTTTTGGATGCACCTCCAGGCACTCAAGGAGCTTGATGAGTGTTTATGGTTCGTGTTATCAAATGCCTTACGGTGGTCAATACAAGCCATGGACAGATTGCATCGATACCTGATCTAGTCCTGGGTAATACACCTGATATCTGAAGCGTCTTCATTTAGCTGATGATTACCTCCATAAACTTGCTTCGAGAAGACTTGAATTTCTTCTCGACTAGGTGGATTTTTAATAGCACATGACGTTTTATTGAACAAGCGGGAAGGATAAGTAGAAAAGGTGCAATTTTCCTTAATCCACTTCACTTGCAATTTAAAGCGCTCTTCTGCTGTTCAAAGAGATCTCATTTTTTGCGTACAGTACTGCTTGATGGTCAACAGTTCACACTTGTTCAGTGTGTGATTTGCTTTCCTTGAGTTTCGAGCAAGTGCCCTATTTTTTGGAGTGAATTTTTTATTTGATGTTATGTAGCTGATCACGCACTGGATATTTGATTCATGCCGTCTCGCCGTTTCAATTTTAAACTGAAGCTATGCAATACGCTCGCGAGTTTTACTCAGGCATACTGAAGAATCGTTATTTCTGTTATCGCTAAGCAGGAAAACCGTCTTCTCATAAACTAGAAAATTTCAGGTTATAGAGACTAACATCTTCGGGGAGCAAAATCGGGGAGAGCAGTATCAGCTTCAGCTAATTTGTCCATCCTGAGAAAGACTTTTTGGTGGATTTTTATTCTCCTACTTCTCATGTTGGCATTATCGGCTATCTTCAAAGGTGGTCCTGCTGGAATGGGTGGTATGTTCGCTGGAGGATGTATATATAGGATGTAGATATATCTCATATTATTCCTTTAAAAAATACATTAAAATAATTTAAATCTACAAGGGTGGATCAAATATAAACGAGACTTTTTCTCTCTGGACCAGAGAAGATGATGTACGGTAATGAGACCGTTCGTTGCGGCATGGATTATAATCCTACTTAATCCCACTTATCAAGTCCTTAAAAAAACTTGTTGAAATAATTGGAAATTTTAACGTTTTATGACTTTTCCAAATTTTGTGGTAAATAGTTTGTGAAAGACTCACAAAGTTTTCTATTAACCCCCAAAAAAATAAAAAAATTGAAAAATCTGTAAAAGTCACGTTCATAATCAATTCTATTCTCGTTCTGTTGAAACCACGCGCACATTTAAGTATTTGAAGGTGCTGATTACGAATATGATCTAGAAAATATTCGCAAATGACGCCTTTAGAGTTAAGTCAAAACAAAAATAGTTATCAAATTGGGAAAAAAAGAAATTATTGGTAATTCTTTGAGCTGAAGATGGTGTAGGGTGTGACTGAAGTTCCCCCTTGCCTTTCCCAGTTCGAAAAATTACCATTTATAATAAAAAAAATGTGTGAACACTTATACTTCATTATTGAAATAAAATTTATTGAAGGTATCATACTTAAAATATTAATTATAGCAGATTTTAATTATTACTACTCTTTTATTTCAAATTGATCAACTGTTAAATGTTAAAATAAATGAACAATTAGTAAGATTCTTCAAAATAAGTCAAATTTATTATCATTCAACATTGAAGAAATCTTTGATGCCAAAAGTACCAATTAGAGTTAACTTTTCGAGCTTGAAATGAGGTAGGGTGTGACGGAACTTCCCTCTCCCCTTTTTCAGCTCAAAAAACTACAATTTTAAATGAAAAAACATTTTCGTAAATATTTATAATTTATTTTTGAAATAAAATATATATCTGTTATTCTAATGTTAATGTTGATTGGGGTAATTTTTAATTTTAACTATTCTCAATCTGATTCTGGTAAACAAGGATCCAAAGGTCGTCGGTTCTTTTGTTAATCCTATATTTTTTTGTAATTGAATTAATGTAGTGGAGAATTGTGGTTCATGCGTTCTACTCTAAAACTAAGTGGGATTTTGCTATTTCTTCCTACTGGAATTTGTCTAATTTCATCTTTTGTCAAGGCGGTAATCATTCCGCTTTCCATGCTTATTTTCACCCGTACTGTTCTACTTTTGGATCCATGACATGAATATATTCCAGCAAGTATATTATTCGTCGCCAATATTGCGAAGACGTAACCATCAGCTGTTGATAATACAATTTGTTCTTGGGTTGGTATGGGGACATAAACATTATTTCGCAAAAGCCATCGAATTGTCTTATTCGTAGGAAAAGTGTATCTTCGAAGTTCGAATATTCGTGTGGGATTAATATAGGAAGTAAGACGAATAGATTCAAGTTGGTCCAGTTCATATTGAAGTCCAAAAGAAGAATCAATCTTGGAAGGTGGCACCATGAACCTGGCAGAAGGAGATCTAGACCTGGCACGAAGAGGAGGCTCGGCAGGAGAAGGAGACCTTGCCGGAAAATGAGGCCTGGCTGGAGAAAAATACCTGTCAGCAGTAAAATTTCTGTCTGTTGGAGAAGACGATTCGCAACGAGGAAGATCAGGAATAGGTTCGCCATTTGGTACACTCTCGAATTGTGCACTTATACCTGCAAGAAAAAAAGAGGATAAACTTCTTACAAAAAATTAAAATAATATTGCGCTGGGAAAATGATCAAAAGATAGACTTGCAATATTCAGGCAACATTATTTGTGAAAGATTGGTAAAAAATCGAGATGATCAGATAAAATCCATAATTTTGGTAGTCCGAAAATACTGAGTTTTTGCTCGCATATGAGCCATACGTTTGACACAATTAGAAATCTGAGATTTTGTAGGAGTGCGAACGTGATTTTGTAACCCTAGCTAATGTTTACAATGCAAATTAGTAGTAATGCAATTTTGACTGTTATCTCAATGTGCATTTGACGACCTTTTGAACCAAAAACTGATACCTTGGGATTTAGTGTTTTACAATTATTTCGAAATATGACAAAATCTGTATTCAAGCTAGCGTACACATTTCTTATTATTATTATCGATTTGCAATTCGAACTCGAAAGTTCATTGCCTCATCTACCCAAAACCGCCACGCATCTCTATCCTGTGCATCCTCCATCCAGTTTAAGTAATCATGTCCTACTTCTTTTATATAATTCCTTACATTTTTCTCCCATCTGTTTTTTGGTCTGCCTAGAGGTCTCTTACCAGTCGGTTTCCCTCTTAAAACTTGCGCCACTGTTCTTTCATTGCCCATTTTTGCTACATGCCCCGCCCATCTTAATTTACGCGCTTTCATTACTCTTAATATTTGCTGACCCGTAGAGAGCATGCAGGTCATTATTATGCAGTTTTCTATATTCACCAGTCTCTTCGTCCCTCTTTGAACCATAGATTTTTCTAAGTATTTATTTTCGAAAACCCTAAACCTATTCTCCTCTCCCTTCGTCAGCACCCACGTTTCACACCCATACATGACGAACGGCATCATTATCGTTTTGTAAATTCTTACTTTGATGTTTGTAGATAGTGATCGCGATTTTAGTAGAGTGTTTGCTGCATAAAAGCACCCATTGCCAGCGTGCAGCCGCGCGTTGATTTCCGTTTTAATGTTATTTTCGCTAGATATAATAGACCCCAGGTATTTAAACTCGTTCACGCTTTCGAATTCCATATTTCCGGCCATGAGGTCCCCGTCTACATTACTTTGTTCGGATCTGACGATGGTCATATATTTTGTCTTCGATTCGCTAACTTGCAAACCAATATCTTTGGCTTTTGTGATCAAGATTTCTGCATTTTTGGCTACGGTTCCTTTATCATCCCCTAGTAAGTCGAGATCATCCGCATACCCAAGAATTTGTATCATCCCATTGAGGGTAGCACCGGTCATATTCGCTTGTAATTGTCTGACCACGTATTCTAAAGTTAAGTTAAAAAGGGCGCACGAAAGTGCATCGCCCTGTTTCAGGCCCTCGCGGATCGAAAACTCTCCAGATAAACTTCCGTTTACACGTATTTTACCCCTACTGCCGCTTAAGCAAATTTCGATGAGTCTAATTAAATGTCATGGTACACCCAAGAACTCTAGGATCCAGTACATTCGTGCGCGTATAATAGAGTCGTCAGGTTTTTTGAAATCGATAAATAGCTGATGTACTACTCCATTAAATTCCCATTTCTTTTCTAACAGTTGTCTATTTGGAAACATTTGATCGCTTGTCGATCGGTTTCGGCGGAATCCACACTGGCAATCCCCAATGATTTCCTCGGCAAAAGGAGTTAGTTTACTTAAGATTACATTGGACAGGATCTTATAGCACGGAAGCGCAAGTGAAATTCCCCGATAATTGTTACAGTTCGTTTTATCGCCTTTTTCAAAGATGGGAATACTAATAGAGGTATTCCATTCCTCCGGCATGCGTTATGTTTTCCAAACATAACGGCTTTGTTATTTTTCAACTTCTGTATAGGTATTTCTACATCAGTAGGATCATCAATTATTAGAACGGCAGTGTGGATTTCACCGAGATTACCTTCAACGGGGGCTTCGCATACATTTAGTAGCTTATTGAAATAGTTTTTCCATAAATTCAGTCTCTCTGTCGCATCGGCTACCAGATTGCCATTTTCGTCCCTCAATACTTCCGTTCTACTTTGAAAGCCTTTCCTTATAAAATTAATTCCCCTGTACATCCCACGCGGGTTATTTTTTTTATTATGCGTTTCTATTCCTAGTATTTTATTCTTTTACCACTCCCTTTTATTAGATCTATAAAGCCTATTTGTACTTTTACTAATCGCGAGATACTTTTTATGTGTTTTATCGCACTTATTTTGTAAACTAATTAGTTTGGCCTTCCGACGTTTTTCAAACCAAAGTTTGCACTCTTCGTGAAACCATGGTTTGCTTTTGGTTACTTCCTTTAAACCTATAGTAAGTTTCGCGGCTGTCTTTATCGCCTTTTTCATATTGCTCTACAGGGTTTCCGAGTCCTCGTCGTAATTATCGTTATCTTCTCTCTGTTCTTGGACAACGTCGAAACTATTACAAATCTCAACTTGATAATTTAATGTTTCTGTTGGTGTTTTAAACTTATCTATATTGAAACGAACTGTTGGCTCTGTGCGGCTTGTTTTCTTACTTTACGCTAGACTAGATCTTAGTTTTGCTATCACGAGAAAGTGGTCTGAATTTAAATCCGCTCCCCTGTACGATCTTACATCGAGAATGTTTGTATGACGTCTTCTGTCAATTAGAACGTGATCAATCTGATTGTGAGTGATGCCATCTGGTGATGTCCAGGTGGCCTTATGTATATTTTTATGCTTGAAAAATGTGCTTTTGACAACGAGGTTCTTTGAAGCTGCACAGTTTATTACTCTAGTTCCGTTATCATTACTGACGTCATGCAAACTTTTCGACCCTATTGTAGGCCTATACATCGGTTTTTCCCCAATTTCCGCGTTGAAATCTCCCAAAACTATTTGTGCGTCACACGTTGAGAACTTGTCAAAAACCTGTTCGATTGTTTCGTAAAAAAGATCTTTAGTGTCTTCGTCTTTGTCCTCGGTGGGGCAGTGCAAGTTGATTAACACCTGTTTGCTGAAATTACCCTTTAGTACAATGTATGATAACCAATCGTTAATGAATTGCATGTCGATAACCGCTTGCGAAATTTGCTTATTAAGGAGAAAACCGGTCCCCAGTGTGCGCCCCTTAGCTCCCCCATGGTGAAAGGTATAGTTATCCTTAGAAATTGACGTATAAACGCCCGGCCAGCAGGTTTCTTGAAATGCTATTAAGTCAGCATCGTATGTCTTTACTCATTAAAAATCTTTTTAGATTTGTAAAATGTTTTTTACCGTTGCTGACTCTTTTAGTATTCAAAGGGAAGCACAACATAAGGATCTCGCCCACAATGTCTTGATTTGGATTACGATTGAAAATCCAATTTTGTATCTTTACAGGAGTGAGAATTTTTCTTCTAACTATTAAGTTGCTGAATCGACAAAACGAAGATTGGTAGAAAGATATTGTTAGGTTTCGAGAAAATGGTCAGGGAAGATTTCTTTCCTTCGACGGGCATGCTTTCGAAACTGTGGACGGTGAACAAATTCCAGCTTTTACTCTAAATCAATATACTTTCTGGTTCTTAAATTCGTATAAATTCCGTATTACGACGATTCATTAGGATCTATATTGTCTGCATAGTATTATGTATTTACTTATAGAATTAAGGATGAACAATCCCCACTTCCAATAAGGGGAAAAATGATTAATACTTCAATAAAGAATTTGGATATCATTGTATCAAATGAATATTCTCTTGTCTCATTAGAGTATACATGCAATATCTCAATCGGGATCTCATAGGTTAAAGACGGCGAGCTTCTTCTGAGATAGTAATATTTACATTTCATCATTCATTCCAAGCTCCACGAGAAATATCCGAAAATTATTTAAACCACTTACAAATGTGACAGAAATATTTTCAGAGGTGACAAATAAGGTTTGAAGTTTAGCAAAATTCGATGGTCTTATTTAGATTTTAAACTACCCCGTAGTGGCCTCGTTTATAGGAATATTATAACAAAAAATATTTGTTTGTCAATAAAACTGTTAAATAATTTTATCATCGCCCTAGACCACATGAATATGTTTTACTAGAAATCGTGAAGGTTAATAAACTAAGTGTTCTTTAACTATATCATTATAATTAATTAACGCATATCAGAAATTTTTATGGATTTAAAAATAGTTCCAAAGGCAGCGACGGATTTAAAGAGATTCCAAAGGATTTTCAAAATTTAAATAAAATTTGAAGCAACTTTAAGGATATCAAGAAAGTATGCAGATGTTTGCTGCCTGAAGTTTATATGTGCAGAAGTATAAGTGGTCTGGAAAAAACCGTTCCTGTGCAGTTTGTCCACTTTCTGCATAAATTTGATCAATATTTTTGTATAATTCATTGCAATATTGATTTTCCTATAACAATTTTCTACTATACTGTTTCGAAAATTTGTCTTCAAAACATTTCAGACAAGGTTCCATGCGTGTAGCATATTTCCTATTTCAAAAGATTATAAATATTTTAAAATTGTTAATATGAAAAATGTTTCTCAAATCGCTTCTGTTATTAATTTTAATTTGTACTGGTGTTACCTTGATGATTCGCATGTTTGTTACTCGTCCCCAAATTTTCAAGAAAGTCTCTCATTTTAGGCGGCATACCTGATGACATTTCTATGGAAAGACATAAAAGACGTATGAATTTTTAATATATTTTTAACAAAAAAAAATGTATTTTCAAACTAAAAACGACACATTTCTGACAAAATACATATAGTTGGCTTATGTCGCCTTTATGTCGTTCACCCTCAAAATTAAAAATTTCTCTGAAAGCAGAGAAATTCTAAAGAAAAGATTCCACCAAGTATGAACAAGCATCACGCTAATGATATACACATATTTTTTAATAATAATAATTTTACACTTTAATTTGAAAATTATGTCTGAGAAAAAATCGTGTTTATTTTCTGTTATACTAAAGTAATAAACATGACATCATATTGTTATATATTTACCAATAGAACTGAGAAAAGCGGCAATGGCTAGAAATATTGTACCGGCGGTGATCATTTTTTATGTGACCAGATGACAGTAGATGACAGTAGATGATACTGATTTAGGACGAAAAGAAATTTTCTACAAGATGTTTCCCTATAACATATGAAAGCTGGCTCTCCATATTCCACGTAGCCAATTTTTATTTGTTAATTTCCCCTTTCAACCTTCTGCCCCCCATCCTCAACCAAAATGTTCACGTGATATATGGTCGGCCACTAGTCACTACATCACTCGACTACTATACATGTTCTGTTTTATTTAATTGTATACCTGTATGTCATAAAACAAATTGGGTCAAATGAATCATATCAGCATATTATGTTTACAGGTTAAACAAAGATTCCAGAAAAACAGATCTTTATTGGTATAAGTTTATCTCTTCTAATGTTTCAATTAGAGCACAAATATGTGTGATGGATTCATGTTATAAAACTTTGATTTTTTGAACGAGTAATCATAACACGTCGAAAAAAGAATGACAGGTAAAAAATGATAGGCGTGTCATTTTGTTCGATAAATTTGTTATTCGAGTTGGGCATGCTTATAGGTAATTGAATATTTTGGTTTTTTCGCTAATAAGGTGTCATCCACAAATTACCTAATATGATTTGAACAGAAGAAAAATGTTGGTAGTATCTCACTGCTTCTTGAGTGAACTAAGCAATTAGAAGACCTTAATTTAGAAACAAAAAAGTAATAATAATTTCGAAGTAATTATAACCTAGAGCAGAGTCCAACACGAATTCAATCGGTTCAAGTAAGATGGTTGCATTTTCAACAAAATTAATTTTTTGAGCAAGAAGTTGATTTTTTAACCAAGAGGATGAATTTTCAACCAAAAAGAATTTTTTTTACCAAAAGAGATGAACATATAAAAAAATACATCAATTTTAAGCCAAATAGTTTCATTTTCAACCAAAAAAGAATTTGTCAGCCAGGAAAGAAAACAAACTGCACACAAATCTTTAAATTTTTAGGCCCAAGACACCAATTTTCTAAAAAGCTGTTAAATTTTCAACCGCATAACATCTCTGTTCATATGGCATGTCCATTTTAATCACCTTCTTGGTTGCTGCACCTCTGCTTCTGCCTCTAGTTGAATAAGGCCATCTCTCTCTGAAGGATGTAGTGATACTGGATCATCATAAGGTTGCGCTAAGATATCATTTGCCGCTGCTTGATCATCTGATGCAGCTTACTCTGACGGATGTTCATTGCCGACGTTTCTGCACGCCAAATCAACCTGCCGTTCAATTTCCATTGCTCGATCTTCTTAGATAAGAAGATTATCTCTGATGTTCTTCATCTTACCGATAAGTCTTTACACTGAAACCTTCTGTATGTTAGGATCCTCTTTCGCTTTTTGTCTCAAACTTTGCACTTTAATAGTAAAGACGCACCCCTTCCTCTTTAATTGTGGTATCCCACTTGAAGCTCTTCCACGGTATTTCTGTTGAGGTATTTGGCTGCGAATTGCCAACGCTAGCCAAAGCATCCTCAGCAGGCACAGTTGATGTTTCACTGTTGACCTTTTGTCGCATATGTTCTTGCTGGCCAGCTGTGCGATTAGTGAGATCTACCTGACCATCTCGCAGCTTACTATCACCATCGTCCCGCATGTTGTGGCTCCTAACGGTGGCTCCAGGGGCGCCTCGTCAATCCTCGAGAAGAAACAAGCATTTCACAATCTTCAATAAACTCTCCATGATAATTTATGGCTTTTGCTTTTCCTCTTAGTCCCTTTCCGCTTCGCCCTCTGCCTGTCTGGCATGAGAAACCCTATTAGTAGCAGTGCTACGGCCAACATAGACCTCAAATTTATGAGAGAAGAACTCAAGCCCTATCGCGTCGTCAACGCAAGAACACCTTTGGTAGAGAATTATTATTATTATCATTATTATACCATGAAGCTCTTTCCCTTACAGGGTAAGCGTGACTCACTCGGTGAGGAAGGGAGTAATGTGAGGAAGGGGCTATAGATTTTTAGATTGGTCTAGAATTCCCTTGTTATTTATTTGAAAAACACGTTCGTTCCGAAACACTGCTGCGACTCAGGTTGTTGATCGACTCTCTAGTGATCACCCCAAGTGAAGAGCCTAACAAAGCCATCATGTGAGTCTACCCACTCCGGCTCATTAGTATCCAGAGTCTTCGGTTTCAGGCATCATGCACTCCGCTAACACTTTTTTTATAAACTATTTTTCGCCACACTTTCTGTGCAGTTGCTGTGCCACGATATTAGTTTTAAGCATATTATTATGTATATTTCTGTTCCTTAGAGGGCTACTTAGCGCTAGAGACTCGATTATGAATCTACAAAACTGGATTTTATTGGTTAACGCACGTGTATATACTTATTATCCTTGTACCAGATTTAGCTTCTTATTTATTATTCGGTATATCGGGTTTATAAGTACACCAGACTCTAAGTTTATGAACGCGCGGTTCATGACTTTCTAGAATTGCTGGCCCATGCAGTTTCTGAGGGGGCAGAGAGACGGATGTGACTCACTCCTCGGAAGGGGCGCAGTGCATGAGTACTCAGTCGAGTATATTGCGCAATATTATGGAAACGGTTCAGGCGGCCCTGACTGGTTACGTTTCGATACTCGCGATTCATGAACAAGGCTATTTGCAGACAATCCCCGACACTGTTAATGAACTTAGAGTTTGGTGTATATACTGTGACGGGGTAATTCGTACCCCGCACAAATACAGTAAAATTAGCAAATTTAAGGGTAAAATTTCACTAGGGAAATGGGTTTAGAATCACGAATAACAAACCCACTAGAAATAAGAGGCTCATTACCCGTCAAAAATCAGGAGGTTAGGTCATCAGACCGAATTTAATCTACTTGCCAGACCACGGGATTCCAATTAATAAAAATTCCATTAGTTGTTCTAAATTTTGGTTCGTATTTTATTTATTTCATGTTCCGAATCGAGTGACAAGGGTGGATCAACCACCCCGCAACAACAACAACAACTGTCACATGAAACGAGGGTGCCTTCAGTGAAGGTCTGCTGTCACCAGGGACTAAGAAGAGGAGATTTTCCTGGCGCATGCGTAGTGGACGGGATTCCCGTACATACAAGAGCGCTCAGAAAAAGTACGATCCAGCTGGCGCAGAGAACCTGCGCGGTGAGCTGAGTCAACCACCCCTGGACCAGCGACTAGCGGGAGATCTCGAGGTTCTGCGTGGCACAGAACGCACCCCGACTATGCGCAACCACATTAACTTCTCACGCTGGAAATGGGATGAGGTGTGACAAAACTTCCCTTTCCCCTTTTCCAGCTCGACAATCTACGATTTCAAGTGAAAAACATTTTTATAAACATTTACAATTTATTATCAAAATAAAAATGATATTCAAATTTTAATGTGGATTATAGCAATTTTTGGTGTTAACGATTCTAATTCTGATTCTAGTAAAGTGTAACCTGAGCTTCAAACATGGAAGGAATTAGTTTAATTTATTACTTGTAGGGGATCAAATTATCTCAAATTAAGGCAGACATCATATGCGGTTTCATTTGACTGGCTATGTGGGTTCGAGCAGAAAAACCTGCCGCGCTATCGTCTGAGCCACCGAGGCTCCTTGGCTATGTGGTTTAGGCTGATCCAAAAAATTTATTTTGAATTTTCATTAACTATTCCGGCCCTTAAAATCATTAATGGACTATGTGATGTGCGTTAATTTCTTCAAGGCTTTTTTTCGAGAATTAATAAAAAGCTGAAGAATTTTTGTAGGCATTTATTACCGGGAGAAGTATAAATCTTAACAATGATCCGAAGGGTGTAGGTTTCGTTGTGAGTCTCACGTTTCTTTCTAGTTGAATCAATGTTGTGGAGGATTGTGGTTTATACTCGCTATTTTAAAATTAAGCATGATTTTGCTATTTTTTCCTACTGGAATTTCTCTAATTTCATCTTTTGTCAATGGGGTGACCTTTTCGCTTTCAATGTTTATTTTTGCCCGTATTCTACTACCTTTGGGACCCTGACATGAATATATTCCAGCAAGTACATTATTTGTCCCCAATATTGCAAAGGCGTAACCATCGTCCGTTGATAATACAATTTGTTCTTTGCTTGGTATGGGGACATAGACATTATTTCTCAAAAGCAATCGAATTAGCTTATTAGCAGGAAAAGTGTATCTTCGAAGTTCGAACTGCCGGCGGGGATTATTATAGGAAGTAAGCCGAATAAATTCTAGTTGGTTGAGCTCATATTGACGTCCGGCACCTAAATCAATCTTGGGAGGTGGAGCCATGAACCTTGGTGGAGGAGATCGAGACCTGACACGAAGAGGAGATTCGGCAGGAGAAGAAGGCTTGTCAGGAAAAGTAGACCTGGCCGGATAATAAGGTCTGGCTGGAGGAAGATACATGTCAGCAGAAAAATTTCTGTCAGATGGAGAAGAAGATTCGCAACGAGTAACACCATAAATAGGCTCGCCATTAGGTGAATACTTAAACTGTGCATTTATATCTGCAAATAAAAAAAGAGGATTAATTTCTTTCAAAGTGTGTAGGTAATATTGCGCTGGGAAAATGATTAAAAGCTAGCCCCGCAATATTCAGGAAACATTATTCGTGAAGGATTCTGGAAAAGCTTTATTTCAAATTTTTGATCGCAGAATGTAACGCACATGTATACAGTATACACATATGCGGCGAAAAGTGAGCACAGTAAATTTTTGAAAAACTGAGTTTTTTTTCAAGTTATTATTTTCAAGCATGTCAAATTGTTTTCTACCGTATTTGCATGATTAGCAAATCCTTAAATATCTGAAATAATTCTCCCGACGTTTCTGTAGATTTTAAAAATGTTTTTTAAAAACAGGGGTCTACTCAACCTAAATTATTACCTAGAGAACGTTCATTAAAGAACTGTCAGAATTTCTTGGAGACGAGGAAGACCCCGAAGAACATAAAAAAAATTGAAACACATAATAATAAGGCCTGAATCAATCCACACGAAATAATTTATACTTTTTTAGGGTTTCAATACACTACTTTTTCACATACTTCCAAAATCGATTTCTAACCCTTTTTTTCGACCCTCCCATAATGAATATTCCCCTATCTCATTAAATTGTATAAATAAATAATAAGGTTCAAAGACAAAAAAAATTCGATGGTCTCATTTAGAGATGAAACTATCCCGTAGTGGACTCGTGTGTAGGGATAATATGGAAAAAAGTATTTGTTCCTCAATAAAACTGTTAAATAATTTTCGCATGGCCCTATACCACATGAATATTTGTTTTTTGATATCGTGGAGGTTATTGAAATTAGTTTTGTTCAACTATATCATTATCATTAATTAACGTATTTCAAGGACTTCAATGGATTTGAAAATATTTCCAAATGTAGCGAGGTATTTCAAGAGATTCTGAAGGATTTTCAAAATTTTAATGAAATTTCTAGCAGCTTTCAGGATATCAAGAGAGTATGTGCAGAATTATAAAAGCATGCTTCAAAAGAGAAAGAGCGTACGAAAAACCAGATTCCATGCGTGTAGAATATTTTCTAGTTCAAGAGATTATTAATAGTTTAAAATTGTGAATATAAAATCTGTTCATTAAATAAAGCTTCTATTATCAAGTTTTATTTATACTGGGTTTACCTTGATGATTCGCATGTTCGTTACTCGTCCCAAAATTTGCTAGAAAGTCTCTTGTTTTGGGCGGCATACCTGACGAAATTTCTGCGGAAAGACAGAAAAGATTTATGAATTTTTAATATGATTTTTTTAACAGAAGAGATGTATTTTTTACGTAAAAGACAAATTTTTCAAACATATTGTTCTGAACTAAAACAAAAACGAATTTCCCACAAAGTAGATCAATTTTCAACCAAATACACAAATGTTGAACTGCAATTACTTATCTTTAACCAATGAAATTATTCTTTATTAAGGTATTTCTACTTACCACGCAGTAATTGCATTTTCAACCCGAAAATATGAATTTTCAACACAAAATATCATCAAAGATGCTTTTTAGTTTTGGCCTTTGGCCATAACATTTTTTATTGTTAACCCTAATATAAGTTTCCTGAAAAAGTAATTGTTCTCATTAAAAATTTCACAAGCGTCGTTTCTGATATTATAAAGTTGTTTTTATAAACACTTTCTCAAGAAATGGAGAATTTTACTGTCGGAGGTTGAAATTTTTTGAATCTGTATAGACATAATTATATACACGGAGAAAAATGGATGGTCAAAGTTAGAGGGTCAAAATTTAGTGAGCCAGTCCGTTCTTCTAGATGGTCTAAAGAGCCATCCAGAATTTTTTTGACATAGTCGAAGAGGCTCTCATTTTATAACCAGTCTGACTGTTATAAGAAGGTCAGACTCACTATCAGGAATAAGCCAGGTATCCTTTCGGTATTGTCAATACGATCATCTTGTTTTCACTTATTTCGACCATCCACGGAAGAGCAAATGACCCATCACGGAAAGCCAACCTGATTAGTTACCGCTGGCGTATTTATTTAACATGATTGAATGTGTAAGTCAAATGTTCATGACAAATAATAAACGTAAAGTGCATAAGAATTATAGGAATAATTGTAAATTAATATTTAGGACGAAAAAGATATTCCTTTCTTTAAAATTAAGATCGATCATTCATTTTTAAGGCAAAAATCTAATAAATAATTTAAATTTCACTTTATAAGTCTTCTTTGTGATCAGATAATTATTTTTTATAATTTTACTCTTATTATTTTCTGTACATAATTACTTTTCACATTCAATCATTTCAAATAAACTCGCCACCCTTAACCAATCCGGTTGTGGACGCGATGCATGCAGTGTGAAAGGATACGAGAGTTGGGAGCACCGTGGTCTAGAGCACTTTTGAAGTGAGTGAATGTCATTGCATAAGAGAGAACATGATGGAAAGTGAACTAAGCTTATTATTTTGAATTTTCAACGTCAAATTTTATCCTTCCAAGGGATTTAGCATCAAGGCTTAACTGGACGTTTAGCTGTCAATTTTTTATCACCGTGTCGGTTCAAACTGAAAACGTGCAAAAAAATGCAGCATTCATTGATGGTGCAGAAAGTAACAAGATGTGGGATATTGGTTTCTGAATTCACTCCAATGTTTGAAATCTTAGAATTCAGTGTGTCATCGTGCTGTGCCCTCAGCCTTTCGTGCTCCAAAAATATATTGTCAATGTGCACTGTTTTTTCATATCAAATTATATGTCATATACCTCGCTCTCCACAAAAAATAAAAAATTCTTTCAGAATTCATGTATTTCATATACATTTTCAGGTTTTATAGGTTCAACTCAATTTTATAATTTCCAGTCTCTTATAAGAGAGAGACTGAAATAATTAGGAAAAGGACAACAAATATAGAAAATGTAGGATAATAAAATCGACCCCCTAAGATGGCCAGGTCGACTGTCCGAGGAGATAAAGTCGACTATCTGATATGATCAAATCGACCCTTTATGATGAGCGATCAGGCCCTTTATAATGATCAATTCCGCCGTCTGTGGTGATCGGTTCGACTCTCTATGACGCTTGATTCGACCGTCCGGGATGACCAAGTCGACACTCTGAGATGATCGATTTGAACCTCTTGTTTTAACCTTCTAGAGATAGTTGCTTTAGCCATCTTGAAGGGCTGTCCTATAGTTGACCCTGCAATATAGTCTGTCTGCACATCTAGATAGCCTAACTGACCTTTCATTTTTCTCCGTGTAAGTAAATGTATCAAAATAAGTGCACATTCAATTTTAGTTTCAAATTGCTTTATAAATAGTTATACTTATGCAAAATTTTGAAAAACGTCGAAAAAACATTTTTAGGGCCACATTATTGAAACTTTCCAGAGATGTAAGTAAACTAGGAAATTTACCAATCTCTTTAGTTCCTAACATACGTTTTTTGAGCAAGCCACAATCATATGGTATAATTATTTATAAAGCAATTTGGAACTAAAATTGAATATAGACTCATTTTCATACGTTAAGTTATATACAGGTATGTTTATACAGATTTAACAAATTCCAACCTCCTACAGTAAAAATCAACAATTTCACAACATTAGAAGTGTCACTTGCGGTAATTTTTCATTGAAAACAATTTCCTTTTTAAAAAACTTATGTTAGGGTTAACAATAACAGTTTAATTTCTATGTCCTCCTACACTTATTGCAGTCCTAAAAAGGCCATTATTCATGATGAAATGCATTGTCGTTTTAAAAATAAGGACATCTTTATTTAGCGATTATTCGCTTGCGAGACCAAAGGTCAAATCTAAAAAACATCTTTATATTTTACGAGGTCTCAAATACAAATGAAAACAAAAGATCACTTTGAACCTAATGGATTATTTCCTATAGAAGAGTTGAATTTTTAACCAAGAAAAATCTTCAGCCACAAAAGATCAAATGTTTCAAACAAATTGTTAAATTTACAATGAAAAAGTGAATTTTCAAACCAAATAAAAAATCTTTTTCAGTTTAAAATTTAACTTTTTTGTTACAAATTCGTGTTTTTTGGTGAAATAAAACTGCTTTCAAATTGAAACTAAAAGCATTGTCCCGCTCGAAAGAAGAACAATAGGTGCAGATTTTTCAATATAATGTGATCAGCATAATCACTGAGAGCACTGGAAACACTGTAAAGACTAGTCCAGCTAATGAGGGCAACAAAATAGCGCAGTCCTGGTTGATTGGCTACTCGCTACGAAATCTGGAAATCTTAAAACTGTGAATGCGGCAATCTGTATTGAATTCTTATAGAGATTTCCAAGATTTCGGCTGTTCGTTCAACGCATAGGAGCGTATGCCGGAATGCTGCACACCACCCCACATCTGTTCACACTTATCCAAACATTTCCAAGATTTCTCACGAATGCTAGATAGCTTAAAGAAAAAGAGAGGAAAGCGACCACCATCCTATCATACACCCCAGGTATCACAGAACAAATAGGAAGAATTCTCAACAAACACAATATCCAAACCATATTTAAACCACCTGCGAAAATGGGCAACTTCTAAACAACCCTAGAGATAAAAGACACCTCTCAGTGACTCGGGAGTATATAAAATCCGTTACTCTTGTTGCAAAGTCTATATTTGAAAAATCGGGAGCGCGGTGAGCCAACGTACAAGGGAACATGAGAGTAAAGACAGGCTGAAACATTCATCGGAAAAACATACAATATTTTTCCGAAAAAACATAAAGAAGCAATTAAAATCTTAAAGCAGCCTAATAACATCAATAGCAACAATGGATATAATACTAATCCGATTTGGCTTTCCTTCCTCCCGGATTTTTAGAAAAATAGTTTAAGAAGTAAACTGCAGTGTTCACGGAACGTCGGCATGATTCGTAGTTTTGCACACGATTGAAACCCGAAACACCTCCTTTTATTATAATGAATCATCGTGAAAGCATTAAATCTATTATATCTTGCCTTTGTTCGTTGGACTGATCGATAGTCTTGTCTCAACTAGCTGGACTACCAAAGTGTCTTGCCTTTGTTGGTTGGACTGATCTATAGTTTTGTCTTAACTGACTGGCCTACTAACATGTCTTGCCTTTGTTGCTTGAACTGATCTGTATTGTTTTCTTAATTGGCTAAACAACCAAAGTGTTTTACCTTCACCAGAATGTCTTTTGCCTTGCTTATTTTTTAAAAATTTCCACATTGCCAGGGCAGTGCCATTACATTACATGTAGTAGCTGTACTGGCTTTTCCATTGATAATTAGACTGATTTACAGTCTTGTATTCATTGAATAAACAGGCTTCTACCTTCAATATTGCGGACAGTATTTACAATGCGAGGACAGTCCCATGATTTCGCCTATTACCTGGACACCAACATTTTGTGCCCCTTATTAGTTGGACTGGTCTTGCCAGTTTTTCCAGTGTTCTTTGTCATTGTGCTAAGCACACATTCTTGAAAAATCTACACCTCATCCTCAAGTTTCGAGCGGGACCGGACATTAGATTCGCCTGTGGTCATATTCTTCGCGTCCAACCCCACCTATCTCGAAAACTTTTGATTTCCTGGACTGCTTCTTTAATTAATGATAACAATGCCTGCTTTTTTAGGTTAACTCAACACTTGAGCAAACATTTATCATTTGAATAACTTCAAAATTAATAAAACGAATTATTTTATTGTTAGCATTGATGATAGTGATTTTCTTTGAGGACTCATACGAGTGGTTTGTAGTCGTTCAACCTTGATGATCGATACTCATTCTGTGACGAATTTTCAACAATATACTGAAATACGGAATTATTTGCGAGATATAATCGCGTTTAAATACTAGATTTACAAAAAGCTGACTTTTTCATGTTAAAGGAATAGGAAACTCCATGGTCTTTGCGAAATCCCTAAACATCAACTAATTGCGCCCAAGTTTAGAGAATTTTTTTTTGTCATTCGAACAAAACCGGGGGGTGAGAGCAAAGAAATTCTAAAAAAATCCCACGAAGTATAAATAAGAACCACTCTAATGATTCAAACATATTTTGAAATAATATTAATTTTATACATTATTTTAGAAATTCTGGCATGATAATGTTATATATTTACCACTAGAGTTAAGTAAAGCGGCAATAGCTAGGAGTAGAGTACCGGCAGTGATCATCATTTTTTATTAGAGGAGATGACAGCAGATGACAGTAGATGATACTGATTTAGGAAGGAAAGGAATATTTCTACAAGATGTTTTCCTATTATACGAGTGGACTCTCCGTATTCCACGTAGCCAATTTTTATTTGTTACCTCCCCATTTTTACATCCTGCCCCCCCCCCCCTTAACCGAAATGTTCACGTGATATATACCTGTATCTCATAGAACAAATTGGGTCAAATAACGAATTATATCAACATATTATGTTTACAGGTTAAACAAAGATGCCAGAAAACAGATCTTTATTGGCACAACTTTATCTCTAGCAAGGTTTCAATTATAGCATATATCTGTATGATGAATTCATGTCATAACACTTCTATTTTTTAAATAAGTAATAATGATACGACGTAAAGAAAAAAAAACACAGAAAAACTGAAATGAGAAAAAATAACAGGTGAAAAATGATAGGCGCGTCATTTTGTTCGACAAATTCTTCATTCGCGTTTGTGACGCCTATAGGCAATTGAAATTTTTTTTTTCTAATAAAAGGTCATCCATGAATTACCTAATTCAATCAGAAATTCAATCAATTTACGTGAAATAATTACATTTTCAACCAAGTAAATTACTTATCAACGATGTTGTTTATTGTTCAACCAAGAGGATGAATTTTCAATCAAGAAGAATTATTTTTTACCAAAGAATACGAAATTTGAACATAATACACCCTATATAACCCATAAGACACCCACGGTGTCTGAAATGTTTATGTGAATAGATTTTTTTAGAGATTTACGTCCAATCAGATCGTTGCAGGACTACATTTGGAATCAGCTACTTTCAGAACTACAGTTTCATTCAGTGATTTGACCTTTATCAAGATTGTATTCCACGAAGTCTTCATAAATTCCATTTTTTCTCTAGTTGAATATCCAGTATGACTAATACAAGCAGCGAACATCGCGATAGATGCTGCAATCATTACACAAATTTTGGTCATGCGGGCCACAGAGGCAAAGATTGAGATCAAAATGAATCTTTCAATTTTGATTCTTCAACACCATCTGAGGTATATAATACCGCAATAGTTCGTTCACAAAGAGAAATCGAATTAGAAGATATGTTAAGTGAATTAAAAGAGAAATTTTCTACCTTACAGATTAATGATCCTCCAAAATTTAGTATTCTTACAGTAGCACCAGAAGCATGAAGCGTTAATAAAATCGCAAAAGAATTCAGCTGCAGTAGGCGGATTGCAAAAAAAATTACCGGAATCTACTGTAGACAAAATAAAAGACTTTTATACTGATGATGCGGACATCAGAATCATGCCCGACCAGAAAGATGTTGTTTCTGTGAAGACAGATGAAGACCGCTGTTTGATGCAGAAACGTCTCCTTTATTATATTTGAGGGGAATCTACGATAAGTATAAAGAAAGTCATCCAGAATTTCCAGCGAGCTTCAGCAAATGCGCACAACTTTGTCCAAGAAATTGCATTCTCACTGGGCTCAGTAGAATTCATTCTGTCAGCGTTTGCACGATTCATCAGAATGTTAAATTGATGTTCGATGCTGTTGACATTAAGCAACTCACTCAACCAGAATTCGAAAAGACCGATACGTAGTTATAAAGGCTCCTTACAAGAAATCACTTGTCAGAATTCTGGTGTGAATGACAGTGAAAATCGTCATGCAAATTGCTTTCTTGATGAATGTGAAAAATATCCAGGAATTGCGAGCTTGTTACAACTTTTAAAACAATTATTAGAAGCAGTAAAAATCGATAATGTACAATTCAGAAGAATTATGTAATCAGATATTGGTTTAAAAACTTCATTCATTCATCGCCAAACAACAGTCGCAGTACTTTCAGTTTAAGAAGAACAATCTGGATGAAGGTGAAGTTCTCATTGTATTGAATTTCAATGAAAATTACAAATACGTAGTTCAAGATGCATCACAAGAGTTTCATTTCCATAACAATCAATGTACTGTATTCCCTGTAGCATATTGCTATAAGGAAAACTCAGAACTGAAACATAAGAACACTCAGCGATGATGCGGAACAACATTTCAAGAATAAGTTTTAGGTGGTTCATCTCATTCATCATGAAGAAGACTTTGGTGTCAAAGCTGATTGAAGTTTCTATGCAACTGCGCCTCGCTAGAATGCATCAGATGGTATTGAAGTTCTATCCAAAAGAGAAGCAGCACAGAAGAGTCTCCTATGTAAGCCAACTTAAGCCTTTCTAACTCCTGAAAAATCTACTGAATGGGTTCAAAAGCATTTTTAGAATATAATGACCTTGTTCTACAGTGAAAAGGCGCATGACAAAGTTAGTAGGTCTCTGAAGAGAAGGTTTGACAATGCTCCAGAATTTCCACAAATATGGGAAAATCATTGCTTCGAAGTAGAAAAGGATCGAACGCTATTGATTAAAAGGTACTCCCATGCTCCTGTTGCTACCACACTTATGTATGAGGCATGAACAAACTTTGGAAAGCACGCTGAATCGCGAGTGGCAAGGGTTCTCACATTTAAAAAGCACCCTGATTAGTGAGAGACTAGGGGACTCACGTTCAAAAAGTACCCTGGTTCGTGAAAGGAAATAGTTAGTGGATTGAGAATCCGAATGTTCCTTTAAACTTCTGATGGTGACTAGCACATTGAGTATGTTTTCTTTTATTTTAACGATCTGATCATTGAATTGTGATCAGCCACCTCGCAAAGCCACAAGTACTCATTTTCAAGCCGATTTCAGTCACTGAAAGCTGAAATGTTTGACGTAAATCCGCCGTGTTGATATTTTGATTGCAGAATCTCAATGAGAGACGAACATAGAATTTAAGCCCAAAGGGAGTATTTCAAGTCGACAATTTCATAATTTTTTCGTAAAAGATGCTTGTTCATCTAACATATGTTTTTCGTGACTCAATTTTCAATTTTCTGAATAGCGCTTTGGTAAAAATCTGAGTCTGTTCGAAAAATTTTTAAACCATTTACAAATATTATGGAAATTTTTCCGTTTGAAGGTAGTTGGCGTTATTGTTGGTATTTTTAAAGAAGAAAAGTGATTATTGCTCGTGCAAAAAATTTGCAATACAGAAAAATATAATCTATTGAAAAAGTTTATTTTTAACCTGGCTTCTCATTCTTATCGCATATATGCACGTGGACTGCTTTTAATTACGCAAGGCTCTTATCTAATAAAGATAAAAAAATATTATTACCTAAAGGTGAGTGTTTTTTCACTCAACTTATGAACGTATACTGTTACAAATATTCTAAAAATTAAAATACTTTTAGTTAAAAATGCATTCAGCTACGGCTCTGTGTTCCAACAGAATTTCAAAAGATTTTGCATCGTTTTATGAGTTTTCAACAAATTTCTTATTCAATTTCAAAGATGGCACGGAAATTTCATAGAATTTTAATATATTCCATAGGATTTCATAAGATTTTTAAATATTTCATGGAACTTCAAAAATTTCAAGAAAATGCAATGTATTACAAATGATTTTAAGGTACTTCAAAGGGGCTTATGAAATAAGTTATCAAATTGTAAAAAGCAGTTATTAGTTTTATCTCTTTTTTGAAACATTTAAGGTAGTTATCTGGGTATTAATTTGGGTGATATCGTGGTTAATTGTGCTGCGATTGCAATACGGTGTATGGCCACCAAAATGATCTCTACAAGGCAAAGAATAAGCCATGATGTATTTAAATCCAACCAGTGTTCTAAAATTCGGAAAAAGTGACATTAAACAAAATAAAAGACAAATCCGATTGTTCTAAAAAAATTTAAGTACTCATCAAGACACGTGCTCCACACAAGAAGAAAGAAACTTTTTAAATGAACGAAAACTTCTGTTTTTTCCAACGTATAAAGAACAAGAATATAAACAAAAGTTTATATTGGATTGAATTTTGACCTTGAGGTCATTTTTCGAGGTCATTTGAAGGTCAAGACGATCTTTTTAAATGACAACCCCTATTTTTACCTGTGGATTTGAAAAGAGCGAAAAATTTGACGTCAAAAACATTCGGTGAGAAATTTGCTTTTGTGATCTTAGAAAGGTCAAACATCAAGGTCAAATGTCTGAAAAACGGTAAGATGCCCTTCTTAGTAATTATCGTGGTTTCCTTAGAATTGCAAACGTTCGAGATGCTTTTAACAAGTCGATAAAATGTAAAAGTGTGAACCAACTTGAACTGCAGTTTGAAGTAGGGATTTCATTTAAGAAAAAAATATTGATCTCAAATGACCTTGAAAATTTATCTGAAGGACAAGATGGTCAAGTTTGTTCACACGTTTACATCTTATTGACTTGTTAAACGCATCTGGAGTGCTTGCTGTTCTCAGAAAACCACGATAATTCCAAAGAAGGGCATTTTAACGTTTTTCAGACATTTGACCTTGATTTTTGACCTTTCTAAGGTCACAAGAGCAAATTTCTCACGGAATGTTTTTGACGTGAAATTTTATGCTCTTTTTAAATCCGCAGTAAAGATTAGGGGTTGTACTTTATCAAAATTGTCTTGACCTTTAGGATCTTTTAACAGTACCATCAATTTTGAGCTTGAGGTCAATTTTCAAGGTCATTCGAAGGTCAAGACGATTTTTTAAAATAAAAAAACCCTATTTTTAAATGCGGATATGAAAAGAACGAAAAATTTTACGTCCAAAAATTTTCTCTGGAAAATTTGTAAAAATGTGTACCATCTTGACGACCTTGCCCTTCTGATAAATTTTGAAGATCGTCAAGATGGTACACACTTTTACAAATTTTCCATAGAACATTTTTGACGTAAAATTTTTCGCTATTTTCAAATCCGCACTTTAAAGTAGGGATTTCCTTAAAAAAAATCATATTGACCTCAAATGACCTTGAAAATTCATCTGAAGGTCAAGATTGTCATGTTTGTTCACACGTTGACATTTTGTCGACTTGTTGAGTCATCTTCAACGTTTGCTATTCTCAGAGATCCACGATAATTAAAAAAAGGGCATCTTACCGTTTTTTAGACATTTGACCTTGATTTTTGACCTTTCTAAGATCACAAGAGCAAATTTATTATAGAATATTTTTGACGTGAAATTTTCCGCTCTTCTGAAATCCACAGTCAAAAATAGGGGTTGCCATTTAAAAAAATCGTCTTGACCTTCAAATAACCTCGCAAACTGACTACTCAAGAGAGGAAAGTGAACTAACAACACGGAGAATTCACCTAACCGACTCCAATCGATTCCGATTTACAAGCAATACGGCGTAATTCGACGTGGAATTCCATTAAATCTACTCTGATTGGGTGCAAGGCGATACCACGGTTGCACGTCACAGCCACTAAGTGGTTTTGGACACCTGTGTGAATCGCCGTAGATCGGCGCTTCTCCGGCACCGCTGCTCCTTGAGCCCAGGCATCGCATGATGCGCCCGCGAGACCAACCTCAACGTGAGCTACGCTGCTGTCAGCACGGAACAGCAGTCAGCTACTTGCTCAACCCGCGGTCCCCGTGCAAGCATAGGGTTCCGACTTTACGCAGATATCTAGGATCGCTTTCGAAAGATCCTACGCCTGGTCCAGTTAAGGACGATACGAGTGCATCAGCTAACTTAGGCAGTGCGCCACTCACTGAGAATCTCTCGAATCCGTTTACCGTCATAAAATCGTCTTGACCTTCAAATGACCTCGCAAATTGCCCTTAAGGTGAAAAATAATAGTACCGTTGAATGACCCCGTATGTCCTGTACAATTTTTGTTTGAACCATTTTTTTTTAGATGGAGTATTTTGAGAGACATTTGAATCTATAGATTAAAATGGGTCACCCTGTAGATGATTAAAAAAGTAAAATTGTATGATTTTATATCATTTTGCAATTAGCAAAATTTTTACATTTTTTGCGGTTTTACGTAATCCCAAAGTACTAATCGAATTATTTTAAATTTTGTAAAATTTAGACATTTATTTATTGTTGATCAACAAAGTTCACCTTTTTAGAGATTGTTGAAAGGATGTCTGCGCGCGCTTAACACTATTTTGCTATTTGTTCTTTTTTGAAAAAGAGGTGTGTCGCGGAAATATCAAAGGCATTGTTGTTGCTTTCCGTAATGGTGATTGGGTGTTTTGCGTAACTCAAAGAAAGGAATATTGCCAAATTCACATATGGTTAAAAATTTTATTTAAAATTAATATTTCGGTGCTCAGTCTTACATTTTTTCGTAATTATTGGTGTGGCGGGCTGCGGTTTACACGCTCTACTTTGAAACGACGTATGATTCTGCTTTTGCGGCCTACTGAAATTTCCTCCATTTCATTCTTTGTCAAAGGTGTAATTTTGCCACTTTCCATGTTTATTTTTGCCCGTCCTCTACCAGAACGGCGACCCTGAGACGAAAATATTCCAGCAAAAGAACTAGGTGTCTCCAATATTGCAAGGACGTCACCATCGGCTGTTGATATCACAATTTTTTCTCGGATTGGCATGGGCACATACACATTACGGTCAACACGTAAAAAAATTGGCTTATAGGCAGGAAAAGTGTATTTTCGAAGTTCGAATATCCGGCAATGACCCCAGTAGGAAGTGAGCCGAATAAATTCAAGTTGCTCAAGTTCATATTGAACTCCGAAAGAAGAATCAATCTTTGTTGGTGGATCCATGAATCCGGCGTGAGGAGATCTGGATCTGACTCGAAGAGGAGACTTGGCAGGAGAAGGAGACCTGGCAGGAGAAGGAGACCTGGCTGGAGAATGAGGTCTGGCTGAAGGAGGAGATCTGTCAGGAAAAAGGTGTCTGTCTGATGAAGAAGATTCGCTGGGTGGAATACCAGGAATAGGCTCGCCATTAGGTAAACAATCAAACTGTGAACTTAAACCTGCAAGACAAAATAGAAGAACAATTTTTTTAAGAATGAACGCGTATGATGTAAGATTGCGAGTCAAGTCTCAGCTCATTGAGGAAAGAATGTACTGGGGTGATTACTGAAAGCTGGTCTCGCAATATCCAAGGATTATTATTCGGGAACCATCCTGTTATTCTCTGTTTTGTAATCAGACATGTCATTCGCAATGAATTATACGTTTAACTCAATTAGAAATCTTAGATGTTGTAGGAGTGTGAACGTAAGTCAAGTATCAATCAAGTTCCATTTTGTATCACACATGTATTATGGATTTTCACGTAATAAATTCAAAATAAATTCGCGATCATAGCTGACAAAATTTACGTAAAAATTTTCATTTGCGAAAAACTCAGAGAAATGTCCTCTTGTTTCAGAAGTGTGCTTCATGACACAAATGGAATCTTCTGTTCAGGTTGAGGTTAGAAGGAATTTTTTATTAAGGACTCTTTATGCAGCAAAAAATTATCTTTTTGTGATAAACTTCTCCCAATCTTTCAGCCAAATAATTCTGTCTGTGCAAAACAGATACTGCAGTTCATACTGAAACAAGCAAGAGGACGATGCTTTTGTTTCGAATCATTTTTTTCTCTTAACGGGCAGCTTACAAATGTTTTTAGAATTAAATGTTTTTTTAAAATTGAAGATGACCGTCAAGATAAAGAGCAGAGTGTAAACGATTCCCTTTCTTTTAGTTTTATTAGGAAATTAGGGGTAAGACAGATAATTTCGTTCAGGTGTTAAGATTGTCGTTCTGAGATCTGGGAAGAAGTATTTGTCTGTTGATTGAATGGTATAATAATTTTTTTCATGACCCTGAATGCTACGAATATTTGTCCAAGATATTGTAGAGAAAATAGATGAAGCATTGTTTAAAAAAATATGCTTTTATGAAAATCGTTCCCCAGTCAATAATTTCAGCTACGTCAATTTTCATAAAAAAATTTGAATTATAGAGAAATATGAATAATTAAAAAAGTTTATCGCTGATCTTCATTCGGATTCTTATCGCGTACATGACCGTGGACTGCTTTAAATTACGTAACGATATTATTTAATTATGATAACGAAATTATATAACTTCATTCTGGTGGGTGAGTTACCTGACAGATTTCTTATCGTATCTTCAAGATTCTGAAGTTCTAAAAATAAATCTCTTTTTTTTGTTTTCGCAACAAATTATTTTTAGAGGTGTTTCAAGCCCCATGAAGTTTATCACGCATTTCCCATCAAAAAATACGTTTTTGTAAATCTCATTTAGTAAAGTAATAATAAATACTAGTTAGCACAAATAGTTGTTTAAACAATTTATTATTGTTCATAACAATCTTCTCTTCGATAAGTGCTGGAAGCTTGCAGTTTTTACTGATATGTTTAACTTTGCTTTTTCTTTTTAATTATGAACAAATAATAAATAAAGATTGGAGAAAATCATATTTGCAACAGTCTCTTTCTTTTTTGTCAATATAATTTTTTGAAATAAAACAGATATTTGGAATATGGTTCAAATTTTCTGGATGAGTCCCAGGGATTCCCCAAGAAATTTTCAGGGAATCTGCAGGGAAGGAGGGGGGCTGATATTAAAATATGTGCAAAACCAAATTTTTCTCTCACCTTTCGCAATAAATTCTCCCACATACTCCTAATTATTCCATTCTTTGTTTTTGTGTTTTGTGTAAGATACGTAGCTTTTTAGTTAAATTTTTATTGCAAAAATTGAGAAAAGAATAAAAATATTTCACTTGAAACAATACAACACCATCTAAAAAAATATGACTCTTGTGGAGGTTCATGTATTATTTGTCCATAACTAAGAAGTCAAAAAAAACTAAAGATTCCAGAAAAACAAACTTTTTAGCAACACTCTGAGAAAAGATAGTTATATACAATAAGCAATTCTTTAAATAAGCATGTTTGTTAACTTGCATTTATTATTATCACCTCAGTAAGTGAAAGGTGAACAAAAAAATTAAAAATTCAGAAAAACTGCAACTATCTAGCACTTATCTAAGAGAAGATAGTTAAAACATGAATGAATTGTTTAAACAACTTTGTTTATTAACTTGTATTATTCATAACGTTACTGAGTAAAAGGTGTGTAAAAATTTAAAAATTTCAGAAGAAACCACAACTATCTAGCATTAATGAATAAATAAATAGTTATAAACAATAACAATTTATTTAAATAATTATTTAAGATAAATTCAATCAATTATTAACTCACTCCAAGTGAAAAGTAGGGAAATAGTTGAAAATTTTAGAAAAAAACGCAACTTTCTAGCATTATCCAATTCAAATATTATTTAAAAATAATAATAAACTGTTCCAACAAGTAAGTTTGTTAACTTCAATAAATTCTTCACGTCACTGTTATTAGAACTTGGGTAATAAGTGGAAAATTTTGAAAAAACTAGCAATTTTCTAGCATTATTCTACGAGAATATTATTAACAATGATAATACATTTGTTGAACAATTATTTTTGTTAAAAATAATGCAGGATCACCTGATCACGATTAGTGTATTTTATAGTTAATTGTGGAGTGCAGAGAAATATTAATTTTCAACTTCATTCACCTAATATTCACAAATCCAAATAAAATTTACAAAAAGGTTTTTTTTCTTATGGGAAATACGTATCAAACTTCATTAGGCTCAAGCCGCCACTAAATATCATTTTTTTCCAACAAAAATTTATTTATTTCTCAGTGGATTCGAACGAATTTCCGGGCGATATGCAGGACAATTCGAAAAAAAGAAACAATTTTGACCACCCTAGTATGCATAGCCGTCAAGGGTACAGATAAGATTTTGGTTCTTAAGCTTTGCTCCAGGGAGCTACGTTAATGAAAAAGTTTTAACAAGATTCATTTCATTCAACAAGATCAGTCCAACCGACAAAGGCAAGACACTTTGGCAGTTCAGCCAGTTAGGAGAGGACTACAGATCAGTCTGAACAACAAAGACAAGGCATCTTATTAGTCCAGCCAGTAAAGACAAGACTATAGATCAGTCTAATCAACAGAGGCAAGGCATGTTATTAGTCCAGCCAGTGAAAACAAGACTGTAGATCAGTCCAACCAACAAAGACAAGACATGTTATTATAAAAGCCAGTAGAGACAAGACTATAGATCAGTGTAATCAACAGAGGCAAGGCATGTTATTAGTCCATTAAGTTAAGACAAGACTGTAGATCAGTCCAACAAACAAAGGCATGACATGTTATTCGTTCAGCCAGTTAAGACAAGACTATAAATTTATTTAATTAGCAGTGGCAAGACATGTCATTAGTCCAGTCAGTTAAGATAAGACTTTAGGTCAGTGCAACCAACAAATGCAAGACACATTGGTAATCCAGCTAGTTAAGACCAAGCTAGTTAGCTAGTTAAGATCAGTCCAACCAACAAAGGCAGAACACTTTGGCAGTCCAGCTAGTGAGGACAAGGCTACGGATTAGTTCAGCCAACAAAGGCAAGGCACTTTGATAGTCCAGCCAGTTAAGACAAGACTATAAGATCAGTCCAAGTGATCTATATTCGTGTCTTAACTGGCTTGGCTAATAACATGTCTTGCTCTGGTAATTAGACAGATCTATAGTCTTGTTTTAACTCGCTGGACTAATAACATGTCATGCCTTTGTTAGTTGCACTGATCTATAATACTGCCTTAATTATATGGACTACTAAATATCTTGGGTAGTCCAGAATGTCTTTTCCCTTCATTATTTTGAAAAATCTTCACATAGACTGGCTTTTCTTTTGATGATTGCACTGATCTACAATCTTGTATTCATTGACTGAACTTCAATTTTCTACCTTCAATATTTCGGATAGTATTTACATTGCGAGGACAGCCCCATGATCTCGCCTATTAATACCAGGACAGCGCTATTTTGTGCCCCTTATTAGCTGGACTAGTCTTGCCTGTTTTTTTCAGTGTTGTTAGTGATTGTGCCGATTATATTTGATTGAAAAATCTGCACCTTATCTTCGAATTTCGAACGGGACATTAGATTCGCTTGATGGCATATTCTTCGCGTTCAACCCCACCTATCTCGAAAACTTTTGATTTTTTGGACTGGTTCTTTAACCACTTATAACAGTGCAATAATTTATTCAGATAATTTCACATTACTATTTATATTATATTTGAATTAGATAAAATTGTTTTAAAAAATTTTTTATATCAAAGTATTCTAAGAAAACAAATGAGTACTTAAAAATATTAAAGTCGGTCGAAAATTAGTTGAGATAAAATGCTCCTCCTACCTCAATACTGAAACAAACAGTTATCATTTGAATAATTTCGAAATTAATTAAACAAATTATTTTATTGTTACCATTGATGAAAGTGGTTTTTTTGGGACTCATACGAGTGGCTCAAAGTCGTTCACACTCAAAATGTATGATTGATTCTTATTCTCTGACGAATTCTGAACAACATACTAAAATACGGAATTATTTGTGATATATCATCGCGCCTAAATATTAGATTTGAAAAAGCTGAATTTTTTCCATTTAAATGAACGGAAAACTTCATGGTCTTTGCGAGACCCCTAAATATTACCTGATTTCGCACAAGTTCAGAGAATTTTTTTTTTGCATAAGAAGAAAACTGAGGCATGAGAGCAGAGAAAATAAAAAAATCCCAGTAACCCAGTAACAACCCTCATGGTATACACATATTTTGTAATTAAATTGATTTTATACTTTATTTAAAAATTGTGTCATTATATTGTTATATATTTACCAATAGAATTAAGGAAAGCGGCAATAACTAGGAATAGAGTACCGGCGGTGATCATCATTTTTTATTAGAGCAGATAACAGTAAATGACAGTAGACGATACTGATTTAGGAATAAAAGGAATTTTCTACAAGATGTTTCTGTACATATAAAAGCGGGCTCTCCATATGCCACGTAGCCAATTTTTATTTGTTAACTCCCCCTTTCTATATTCTGCCCCCCCCCCACCAACCGGAATGTTCACGTTATATATGGATGGCCACTAGTTACTATATCACACAACTAGATGTTCCGTTTCATTTAAATGTATACCTGTATGTCATAAAACAAATTTCTTCAATTGAAAAATTATATCAACATATTGAGTTTACAGGTTAAACAAAGATTCCAGAAAAACAGATCTTTATTGGTACAAATTTATCTCCTCCAAGGTTTTAATTATTGCACATATCTGAACGATGGACTTATGTGATAACACTTCAATTTTTTAATGAGTGGTAATAATATGACGAAAAATAATGAAATACAGCGCAAGTGACTTGAGAAAAAATGATAGGCGTGTCGTTTTGTTCGATAATTTTTTTATTCGTGTTGGTGATCCCTATAAGCAATTAAATTTTTTTTTTTTTTGCTAATAAGGGGTCATCCACAAATTACCTCATATGATTTGAAGGGATGGAAAAGGGTGGTGAAATCTTACCACCAACACAACACAATAAATGACTCTTTAACCCAATAGCTGATTTTTCAAACACGGGAATGAATTTTCAACCAAGAAGAATTATTTTCTACCAAACAGACGAACTTTCAACAAATTACATCAATTTCAAGCCAAATAGTTGAATTTTCAAAGAATAACATTTGCTATTGTAAGAATATCGATAATCAATTTTTCAAAAAAAAATTTTGACAAAATTTGTCTGAAAATCACAAGAACCATATAAGGTAAACGTCCCAGTAATCCCCGCGGTCCCAGTAATCGCCA